>WITN01001222.1:0-22754 GCA_015025155.1 Lactarius quietus
AACCTGTCGTCGTATAGTAATCAGTCAGCGAACCATCAGTCATGTATCAGTACAGTAAGAGTCCCCTTAGATCACGTCCCATCGCTTATGGGTTAGGTCAGATACTCACTATGACCCGGGACGTTACAGTGCGTGCTATCGTGCGCTCCGACAGCCAGGCATAGCAGGTTCTCGTTCTCCAGCCCGAACTTTCGCCTAACAGCAGTGCAGTACAGTATCCTCCGACTTGTTCAACTCGTGCTTTCTAGGACATTCCACCATGTTGTCTTCCTCAGTCCAATACCACGGCTCTCACTTTCGCCCTCAACTTACACCGAAGAACTGGAGGCCAACTTTGTCGAACTTAGCCTGCATACCTTGGAACGAGCCAAGAAGATCTACGAGCTTTCGAGGGGCCTATCAGGAGGATGAAGGAGAAGGGTGGGAGTATGTGCGTATTTATCTTCGACTAGTAGCCATGTGTGCTGATCTACCCAATGGAACTCCTCTCCTCTCATTACGACTTCTCGATTCCGCTCTACTCTGCTCATAACCACTAGTTCCGGCACTTCTGACCCTATGGCTTCCCATTCACCCAACTCCGTTGCGGCTCTAATGACGTCTCACCCTGTTTTCAACCATTGGCTTGGGCCACCATCTCTGTCTCACTTGCTCTTGATTTCCTCCCCTTTTTTCTTGCGACGAGAAAACGCTGGAGAGATGGGTGATTTTGGTTCATTATGGTGCGTGACGTGGGTACAGCAAAGTCCATACTATGCTGACACGACATTTTCGCGAAAATCACCAAACATTTTCTGTAAATTCAACGGCGCTTCGTAAACACTTGAAATTGTACATACTCATAGAACAACATACCCTTAATCCACTGAATTTTATCGCTTATTTATTGGTGAAGCGGTTCAATGGGCAGTGAATATATAAAACTGACCCAACCTTTTCGCACTTTGGTCATGCATTGTCACACCAATGGGAGCATCCGGACAGCAGAGTGTCAGTGCATGCATGTGCCAAATTAGTCACATAGTTTGTCACCTTTGGGTGTACTCAAGGCGAGATTACTCTCCACAGCTCAATCACTTTAGATCTGTGACTCCATATTTTCCATTTACAGTGCATTATATGTGTATTATCACCTCCCGAAAAATAAGCATGTGAGAGTACCAAGATCGGTGGGATTTAGTGGGTCTGGGTGGCTGAGCAAACCCAATTTCGAGCTTCCTGATTTTTTGGTGACTGTAAATTCATGTAGATTCCCCTTATTATATATGATCTATTATCCATAGTAGCCACTTTATCTAGTTTTTTTTTTTTGAGAAGAACGAATGGCAAGAAATGGTCGATCGAAGTGAATTTATGAAAGTGCAAAAATGGTGCACCCTGCGAAAATGTCATGTCAGCATAGTAATTATTGGCGAAAAAAAAATTCGTGTAGGTAGCGACGTTTGAATTGGCGTTTTGGCCACCCATGCTGGGTTTCTTCCCATCAAAAATAATTGTGAAAGAATTAAAATAGCTCAGGGCATGGCAGGTTACGGAGGGATAACCAATTTATAACGTATATCTAGCAATATAACTCTCAACGTGAGAAATTCTATTTGTACCTTACTATGAACTCAGCCCTTAGTCCGCTAGATAAACAGATGTAAACACCTGCCAATAATTGTGGACTTTACTGTAACGTGTAATTATCCGACTTTTTTG
Source organism: Lactarius quietus (assembly GCA_015025155.1). Taxonomy (NCBI): domain Eukaryota; kingdom Fungi; phylum Basidiomycota; class Agaricomycetes; order Russulales; family Russulaceae; genus Lactarius; species Lactarius quietus. Next base: position 1,702 of record WITN01001222.1, read on the forward strand.
AATTGACGTACAAGGGCTCAAATGTTATAGGTGTCGCATGGGTTGGGTCACACTTTCTCTCTATGATGTGGGTTTCAGTTCTGTAACTGGAAATGGGTCACAGCTCGGCTACATTAGCCGCGATACCAGTCTTTCCGCCATGGGTTGTACTCACATTCCTGCGTCGAGATTCTTTCACCATAAATCATACATTTCCATTGTATTCTCCTTGTCATACGTCGCGTCCATATTCTGTAGTTTGTCAACATATATATATATATTCTCTGGCTGTCGTATTTCGAATGCCATAACCAAACAGACAAAGACTTCTCAGTGACTGCGCACACTAACGGCAGGAGCTGAGGTCTACACTACAAAAAGGTAAGGTATAAATACCATCAACTGTACAGTACTAAACTTTATGCTCTGCTTCTGTAGAGTGATGGAGCGTGATAAAGTACGAGCGAACGTGATAAAACAGTGATTGACACCGGTATGAGCGGGAGAGGTTTGGGGCGAAAGGATCCCAAAACCCAGTAAGTAGAACGGTAGTAAGTAAACAGTCTGAAAGACTCAGCGCAGGTTTTCATACTGCCTGACAGTGTATCGTAGTTAGGAACCGAAGTAGGGTATAAAATATACTTCAACATGCATGCCATTCTGTGCATGCATACAGAGTGAGTGGTATATGCTGATCCTCCTCCAGCGTGTACAGGAGAGCGAGTACGAAGCCACCCGTCGGCATCTGATGAGTCCATGTGCAGAGGCTGGCATCACGGTATCACGCACTTCGTGTTGGTATTATGATGTGCTTTAACAAACAGCTTCTGTTTCCCTCAGTTGTGTGCAAGACGGACACCTGCATTGGTTTGTATGTGCTATGCAGTGCATACATGAGTTGAGTAACAGAATTGATTCAAGCAGAATCGAGAGTGCGAGAGATAAGTGGCCGGAGGCTAAATTGAAGGAGAGGGCAGGAGCAGAGAATGAGACAGCGAGTGCAGACTGGGATCAAGGAAGTGCAAAGCATCTTATGGCATCCATGGTTCGAGTAGGACTACACTCAAACCGAGCCAGACAGATGGTTAGGTGGCTGTGTACAAAGATGAGCAACGGCATGTGAATGCCGACCACGAAGTTGCAATCGAGTAGACCAACCTTGAGGCCAACTGCGAGTCAATGAAACCCTGTAAATTTGCTAGGCAGTATCGGAAGGACAAAGGCAAGCATCAGTGTTTTTGGGGTTCTTCTGTAGGGGGAGCGAGATATTGATGGGGCCAAGTCAAGGCGATTTTCCCAGAAACTTGGAATTGTGACAAGCATGGGAATGTAATAAACCATTGATGGTGATTTGATCCGAATAGGAAAAGAATAACATGAGGTTGACATGCGTTGTGTTACGTTCAGACCCTACGCCAACCCACAGACTGTCACGAACCTATGCCTCGGTCCGTGACTTATCCAGAATACTCAGGAATGCGCAAGGGAACGCACGCACAAACCCAGGAATACGAAGTATTGGACTAGTGGAACTAGCCAAGACGACGCGCGTGAAAGGATTGGATAATCCTTTCCTTCCTATTCAAGAAAGACCCGGTCCGGAACCGGGACTTACCAAGTGAAAGGTCAGATGACCTCACATGACTTGTTTGTTGATCAATCAACAAAAGATTGTTGATTGATAAACAAAGTCCATTGATCGGTAAACAAAGATTGTTGATCAATCACCTGACGAGCGGAGCTTGTCAGGGATTAATGCCATTGGACAATATACTTAGAAACCTTCCAGCACATTCCATACTATCTTTAGAACACTTCTAGAGTATTCCATGGGCCCACCCGTGGAACGGAGTTGGGCCTCCCCTAAAGTACGCACAGACCATGTATTCAGGTATATAAGCTAGAGCAATGTAACAGACAGTCCCTCAGACTGTCCACTTGCGACATCCCTACTTGTATCTTCCTTGTTATAAGCGCAGCTTCCCACGATTGGGTTGTTCCGTATCCTTGTCCTGATACTCGTAGCTCATTGTTCCTTGTCCCTGTTTTACTCCTTGTTTGGTTCGACATCAGCCAACCTGCTCCTCGTGATCCTTGGCTTCACTGTTGCATTTAAACAGTGAGCATTCATCACACTTGGACAGTCTTAGCTTGCTGATCATGAACCTTCTCAGTGTCTGACTACGATTACTCCGAGTTTGGAGCGTGGGACGCTGATTCAGGCTCCTTCCATAACATTGACGATTCCCCCCCTTGCCGTTTCCGTCGGCTTCCAAGTGTTCCCTTGCCCCCGTCATCGCCCCCTCATTTACCGTTGTCCCCGTTAGGACAAACCCTCCCATTTCCCCCATTTTTCTTGTCACCCCCACCAGAGATCCCTCTAGCTGTTGAGAGGATCGCCTCCCCCCAAGGTTCCCCTGCCCACTCCCTGCCAGTAGCTCGGACCCCAACCCCCAAGCTTCGTTACCCTTCCCCAGTCCCTTTGCCCCAGACACCCCCTTCGGTAAGGTTGGTGTCCCCCATCCCTCGTCCAGCGTCCTCCCCCGTCTTTCGTATCCTGACCCCGGCCCTCCATCCTTTGACGCCCCCTCCTCGTCCACCCACCCCAGATTCCCCCATCGATTACGAAGCTGCAGAGCTTCGTGTAGCCTTCTACGAGGCACAGCGTGCACCCCCTGCACCCGTAGAAGAAGATCAAGAGAATGTTCCCCCTGCCCCTGCCCCTGCCCCCATCAACCGCCCCCCATCGTGCCTCCTAGTTAGAGGAGAGCACCCCCACCAGTATCTCGCTGTCCAAACACCTCGAGGAGAGGAGTGGCAGCAGATTTCTGAGTTTCATCAATTTTCCATCCACACGATCTGCACAGCAGAGGCTCTGTGTAGCGATCCCCCCGTCTTCACCAGCGTCATCCCTTTCCGGTTCACGTCCCCCCACTTCTTGACCATCTACCCCCGCCAACGCAACGTTGCCGTCGCCCTCGGAATCCAACCCATCTATGCCTGCTGTGTTACGTTGTGGCCTGACTTAGGCTCCTACACGCGATGGCAAAGAGAGATATGACTCAGCAGAAGGTGTTAACACTCGAAGGTGTAACCAAGACCTAAGGACACCTGAAAGTGCCTTCCTAAGGAGACGCGAATACACGCGGACTTCTGAACGGATAGAAGCCGACTAGATTCAGAGAAGATACAAGAGAGTCAAACTGTCGACTACATCAGTCGACAGTTTCCTTATAACTAATTCTCGACTGTACGCCTTCGTCAGCGATACAGTCACTACTACTACTGCTGGGTAATCGTCCACTAAGACAAACGCCACAACTACTACTCTCAGTCATCGTACAGTGAACTCTCAGTCATCGTATCGTACTAGTATCAGTAATCATCAGTAATGAGGAATGTAAGCCGAGCCACGACGTCATGCAATCACGTGCCTATACGTCCCATGACTTATGGGTTAGGTCAGATACGTACCATGACCCGGGACGTAACATCACCCCCTTCACAAGGGTGAGCGCCCACGCTCTACAACCCAACTCGTGACCGTGGTGAGACCCACGTCGGTCTCGTGCTCGTCTCGAACCCTCCTGAGCGCATGAGCTCGCCCTAGTCGCCGCGATGAATGCATGGCCCTGTCGATGTGGACGAAGATGTCGTCCTCCAGCTTCTTGATCGCTTGTTCGAGCTCGGCGATAACTTCCATGGACGCGCGGTAGCGCCTCACTTCAGCTTGGAGGGAAATGTCCCCTAAGCGAGCGAGGGCCTCGTCTACCTGTCGCCGTCCACGGAAGTCAGTGCGGAAATACCCGAGCTCTTCACGGGTGTACTCAGCTGACGGGCCCATGTCTCGGCATGGTTCAGCATGAATGTCCGCACGATAAACAGGGGAATGTCTCCCCATCGTGCCAAACACCTCCGGGTTGTCTAACATGCGGACACGTACGTATTTGGCGGGGACTCGTCGTCCTTCGTGTTCGATGACCATCGGTACCCAATTCATCCCGTTATTGAGGATGAATCCGCCTGGGGTAGGCGATAGGGCACGGAGAGGGCGCCCCGACGCATTCGTTCGGCGCGTAGCGAAGGGCGATGGGTCGCTCCCTTCCCTCGCGTAGGGGGGTAATCCTCGCGCATCGTATCCTTGTTCCGCCGTTGGTCCGTAGATAACAGCAATTGGAGGTGGTCGGCGCGCTTCATCCTCGGCTTCTTCGGCAGTGGGGCTGACTTGGGGAGGTACAGGCAGGGGAGCGCAGTGGCAATAATTGGGTGGATTATCGCACTGGACGCACACGACCCTGGCTGCATGGTAAGATTCGTCGCTGTCGTCGTCTTCGTCTTCGCTGTCGGTGTTGTCGACGGCGGTGGTGGCGAGGGAGGCGTTGGAAGGGTTGCCGCTGCCGATGACGGTGGTAGTGAGGGAGGCTGTGGACTGGTGGAAACTCGCCTCATCAGCATTTTGATCCTCATCCTCCTCTCCGCTGCCGTCTTCTTCACTATCTGATCCACCCTCCATGCGGACATCACGTCCTTCAATAGGCCGTATTCCTTCCTCATCGTCCTCCATTCTTCCGCCTGTGGGAGTGGGGAATCGCCTGCGAGCCTCGGCCAGGTCTCGGGCGGCTTGGTCTTGTTCTGCGACGGCTCGGACGTGCTCGAAGGCTGAGCAGAATTGGTCGTCGACGTTGTTGTTTCCATCGTAGGTGCTGAGGGTGTCGACGTGGGGGATGGCGATCTCGTCAATGTTGATAATGGTGAGAGGGACATGAGCCATCGAGTTGTGGGTAAGATTGTTGGGTAGAGGGGTGATAATGTCACCGACTCTGACGAGGCTGCTTTTATGTGAGTTTCAGCCTCTGGGTTCAATCGTGCGAACTTCCTTATCTCTTTTTCCGCATGAACATCTGTCCACGGGACCCATTGGTTTTCAGAGTCCGCATACCCCTTCCACTTAATGAGGTATTGAAGCTTGCGTCCTCTTCCCCACTTTCTTGAGTCTAGTACCTTTTCGACCTCGTATTCTTCCACCCCTTCGATCAGTTCGGGTGGTGGTCGGAGGTAGTTTGCGCCGTGTAGGCGTGTTTCTTTGTAAGGTGTTAACAAATCTGTATGAAACACGTCATGTATTTTCCACTGTGGAGGCAATTTGAGCCGATAATTCACAGGGGACATCACCTGGACCACTTCAAATGGACCTTGTCTCCTGGGCGCCAACTTGGGAGTGGGTTGATTGGTTCGTAAGTTGTGCCCGTCTAGCCATACTTGGTCTCCCAGGGCGTATCTGGGCGTATCTTTATGTTTGATCCATGACTTCTGGGCCTTTATCATGTTCTCCTGAGCGCTCCGTCGGGCTTCTATCAGTTGTTCTACCCTAGTAGATACGCTGGGCAAGGTGATTGTCCCTGGCGCCCATTTATCTCTTGGGTGATACCCCATTAGCGTGAAAAACGGGGTTTGTTTCGTTGTGCTGCTTATCGCGTTATTGTGAGCGAATTCTGCTAACGGTAGCTGAGCGGCCCAGTTGTCTTGTTTTTGATTTGCCCAGAGTCTGAGGTACTGCTCCAACCACTGATTTGAGCGTTCGGATTGTCCGTCCGTCCTTGGGTGATACGCGGTGGAGATGTTTTGCTGGATTTGAAGCGTTTTGCAAAGTTCTCTCATGAACTTTGCTGCGAATCGAGGATCCCTGTCGCTGATTATCTTGCTCGGGAGTCCGAATCGAGGAAGTACTTTCTGAGCGTATAGCATTGCAGTTTCTTCTCCCGATATTGACTCTCGGCAGGGCAGAAATATCACTGCCTTGGAGCAATCGTGGTCTGTGATTGTCAGAATCGAGTCATACCCATCTGACGGGGGTAATTTGGTTATGAAGTCTACCGCGATGACTTCAAATGGGGTTGCTTCTGGTCGCGGGTAAATAGGTTCGAGTGGTGCCTTGGTGGGTCGAGTATTGACCTTGTGTCGCTGGCATTCCGCACATCCTTGCACGTAGTTCATTACGTTGTCCTTCATGTTTGGCCACCAATAGTGTCGGGCTAGCAGTTCCCTTGTTTTTGCTATGCCTGGATGTCCTGCTGTTAATGCGTCGTGATAGGGTTTTATGACTTCCCTCAGCTCTTCGTCCTCTGTTGTAGTGATTACTACTTTCCCATTCTTGAACCATACGCCTTCTATCTTCTTGAGTTCATGGGGCTTACCCATGCTGCTATTCGGGCTTCTTCTTGTATAATGGGTCTCGGTGAGATTCCCGTTATTGTGCGTATGAAGATCTTGTTTGGTAGTACCGTGACACGTTCGTTGTCTTTCTCTCCCGTGTCATAGTCTGGTCTTCGTGACAACGCATCTGCTCTACCGTTAGCTCTTCCCTTGAGATGATGTATCTCAATGTCGTATTCCTCCAGCTCTAGGACTTCTCGCGCTACTCGTCGGCTGATTTTCTGTGGATCTCGCCAGTATTGCAGGTTCATATGGTCTGAGAATACTCTGACCTTATGCGGTGACCCTACCAATAGGTATCTCCAATTTCGTAGCGCTTTGACGATGGCTAGCAATTCCAGATTGTATATGTCGTAGTTTCGTTCGGCCTCATTGAGAGTGGCTGAGTAGAACGCTATCGGGTGCTTCTTGCCATCAGTGCCCTTCTGCGTGAGTACTGCTCCGACGGCGAAACCTGACGCGTCTACTTCAAGATCGTATTGTACCTCTGGATTTGGGTGAGCGAGAACTGGATTAGTCGTGATGCGAGTTTTGAGCGTTTCGAATGCGGTTTGATGGGCTGTTCCCCAATGCCATTCGACGTCCTTTCTTGTTAATTCGTTCATCGGTTTGGCAATGGTGGCGAAACCTCAAATAAAGGGACGGTAAAAATTGCAAAACCCCAAGAAGCTGCGTACGTCTTTGACTTTCGTTGGCGTTGGCCATGTGCGGACGCCCGAAATTTTTGCTGGGTCCATGCGCGTCATCCCCTTTTCAAGGATTACCCCCAGGTAATCAATAGATGGGACATGGAACGCGCATTTTGATAATTTGAAGTAGAGGTCGTGGGCTGCCGCAACTGCGAGAACGGCTGAGACTGCAGCCGTATGTGATTGATTTGTTCGTTGGAAAGTACCACAGTCATTGGTGGCGACAGCGATGTCGTCCATGTAGATGCGTATATGCGTGCCTTCTGTTGCGAACTTGGCGATGACGGGTTGGTAGATTTCGTTCATGAACGCCTGAAAGGTAGCTGGTGAGTTACACAGACCGAAGTACATGACTGTTGGTTCAAAAAGTCCCGTCTTGTTTTAAATGCCGCCTTGTGTTCATCTCCCTCCTTGATCCTGATGTTATTGTACCCTTGTCGTACGTCGAACTTTGAAAACATAACCGCTCCCCCAGGTCTCGCATGAGATCTGTTATTAGCGGTAGCGGGTATTGATTTCGTACTGTCCATTTGTTTATAGCGCGATAGTCTTGGACGGGTCGGAGTTTCCCATCTTTTTTCTTGATAAAGAAGAAAGATGATGCGTAAGGTGATTGCGAGGGTCTAATATACCCTTTCTTGAGGTGTTCGTCGATGAAGGCGTCCAAGGCTTCATCTTCTACTCGAGTCATTGGGTAAAGTCGGCACGCGATTGATTTTGGTGCATCTGGTTGAAGTGTGATCGCATGATCACATGTCGTCTGTCAGGTAGTCGTGTGGATGCTTCCTCGTCAAGACCTTTTGAATGCTTCGTATTGCGGCGGTAAATAGTTTTTCTTCTTCTTTGGGTTTGGCCGCGATGGCATGTTCCACTGCGGGAACCATTACTCTTCGTCCCTCATTTCTTCATCTTCTAGCTGTGTGACGATGTGATCTTTTTGTTAGAAGGTGGGCTAGTACATTCCTTCTGTCGGTTGCGTTACCGTTTGAATGGTGACTGGAAGATGCGCTGGCTGATTGTTCCCCTCTTCCAGTCGAACTGCGGTTCGTAGCCGCTAGCCAAGGGTATCCAAACAGTATATCTTCCTTTCCAATGTCGGTGACTAGGAACCTCATCTCTTTGTTGTTCCCATTGACATTGACTCGAAGGATGACGTATTGCGTTATCCGTCCGGCTTTGTTTGTTGTATCGTCAATGTTGTAGATTCGCTTGGGCGTATCTAACAATCGTGTTTTTATCCCCATTCGTTTGAGGAAGCTCTCGCTCACAAAGTTGTCAGTGGCTCCTGAGTCCACTAGTGCTTTGATATCGGCCGTGTTGTAACGCGTGTGTAATTGAACTGGAATTCGCATGGAACGGTAGCGCAAAATGTACACGGAATTACAACGAAGTGCCCTCACCCAGGCCGTCGGGTTTAGGCGTCTGAAAAACCCGTCCCCATCAACTTCTGCAGGACGAGGTCCTTTACGTCGTCTCCTTCGCTGGCTACTCCTCTCAGCCAGTCTTCTGCTTTGTCCTCGTCTGTCCTTGGTGTTTCTCCCGTACTCCGTATTTGTTGCCTTTTATTTCGGCGCGGTTGGCGACAGTCTCGGCTGATGTGCCCCATTTTGTCGCAGTTGTAACAGTGGATTTGGCTAAAGTCCGCTCTGTTGTTTCGTTGCCTTTGCAAGTATCCCCCTCGTGGAGGGAATGGAGGTCGTGGGGCATTGACGATGTCTTCTGCTCCCGCGAGCCTTCCCTGACTCGATCCGCCGATGTATCCATGGCATCGGGGTGTGATAGTGGAGCGAGCAGTTTTGCCAATGCTCCCGTTTGGTTTTTATTAGCGGGTCCTTTAAACAGGTCTAGGTTCCCGCGTACCGTCTGCATGTGGATCCACTTTTGCTGCCTTTTGAGAGCTGACGCTCTCCAGTCTTCGTAGGTCCTTGGATCGTCGTGTTGGTACATTGCTTCGTAAAGTGCCCTTGGCAACCCTTTTATGAAATACTTCAGGGTTTGTTCCGCATTGATATCGTAGCCCGCGTAGCGAACGAGCTGTTCGTATAGAGCGATATAATCGTCTATTTTTCCTTCCTTCATCTTGATTCTTGTGTCTAGTTGAGCCTGGGCTCTTTCCTTGCTGAGTACGTCAGCGAATTGCCGTCTGAAAGCTTGCAGAACATTGTTCCACAGTCTGTTGTCGAATTGGCTGACGCCTCGTGATACTTCTCGTATCAACCATTGGTTGGCTGACATGACCCAGGCGTTAACCAGGTCCCCTTGAACGTATGTGAGGAACAACATAGCTTTTTGATACTTGTTCCTCATTGCTGCGTTACTTGCGTTGACTCCTGCGTAAATTTCCCATTGGAGTATGAACCCTTCGACTTTTGACCTTTCTCCACTGAATAAGTTTGGAGGGTTTCCAATGAACTTGTCCGTGGTGTTGCCAACTCTTTGAGGTATTCCAGGTGGTCCCCCCATGGGCGGTCCTCCTCCTCCTGCGGGTGGTCCTCCTCCTCCCATGGGTGGTCCTCCTCCTCCCATGGGTGGTCCCCCTGGTGGGGCTCCTCCTTGATTTTGTCTGTAAGCCCTCCCTATTTGTTCGTATGGTCTAGGAGGTGGTTCGTTGTAGTCGAAATCAAACCCTCCTGGTTGATCTGGTTCGTCCGGCCCCATGGCTCGTCGAGTGGCTTGTATGTCTTCTGGGTCCATGTTCACGACATGGCCCGTCCTTTCGTCGATGACTAATGGCATGTTTTCTTCGACCTGTGTTTGAGTTGCCATCCTAATTGGGTCAGGGATGTGTAACGTAGCTGTTTGCGTAATAATTTCTTCTACAGCGGGTTCTTCCTCGTGAATGTAGATGGTTTCTGGTTCGTGTTCAATTGACGGGGTTTGGACTCGTTCGCTTGTGTGACTGGTGTCTGTCCTTGCTGGGGTCCTGTGTTGGAGTTCTGGAGACAAAGGCTCCTCGTGTGTTTCCTCTTCTTCGGTTCCGTCGATTCTTCCTTGTTCTTCGACGTCTCTTGCTTCCGATAATAGAATATTGCAATTGAGGTCGTCTCCGGCTGGTCGGGTTGCTTCGAAGTATTCCTGCGTTCGATTCCACCTGAGTTCTACCCAACAGCACCTTCCGTGGTGGAAGATGATAGGGTGAAAACGTTGGGCTGTTGCTGCTTCGGCGTAGTACCCGGTGTTGAAGTGCTCTAACGCTCCACTTCGTCGCTCCTCTGGTATTGTCCTCCAACGGACTCGGTTAATGACGTATCTTGCAGGGGCGTCTCTTTCCCTAGAGTTGATGATGAAAGGTTGGAAGTCCCAACCGTCTTTGGTTGTGATTGGCGCCACGGCGTGTGGAAGAGTTTGACTCTAATGTTACGGTTGTAGCCTGACTTAGGCTCCTACACGCGATGGCAAAGAGAGATATGACTCAGCAGAGGGTGTTAACACTCGAAGGTGTAACCGAGACCTAAGGACACCTGAAAGTGCCTTCCTAAGGGAATGCGAATACACGCGGACTTCTGAACGGATAGAAGCCGACTAGATTCAGAGAAGATACAAGAGAGTCAAACTGTCGACTACATCAGTCGACAGTGTCCTTATAACTAGTTCTTGACTGTACGCCTTCGTCAGCGATACAGCCACTACTACTACTGCTGGGTAATCGTCCACTAAGACAAACGCCACAACTACTACTCTCAGTCATCGTACAGCAAGCCCTCAGTCATCGTATCGTACTAGTATCAGTAATCATCAGTAATAAGAAATGTAAGCCGAGCCACGACGTCATGCAATCACGTGCCTATACGTCCCATGACTTATGGGTTAGGTCAGATACGTACCATGACCCGGGACGTAACACCCCGCCCTCTCATTGCCAATAGCTCGGACTCCAACCCCCGAGCTTCATTACCTGTCCCCAGTCCCCTTGCCTCTGTCGCCCCCCTCAGTCTGATTGGTCTCACCAATCCCTTGTCCAACATCGTCCCCTGTCTTTCATATCCCATCACCGGCCCTTCATCCTTTGACCCGCCCCCCGACCCCAGATTCCCCCATCGACTACGAAGCTGCAGAGCTTCATGTAGCCTTCTACGAGGCACAGCGTGCATCCCCTGCACCCGTAGAAGAAGATCAAGAAAACATTCCCCCTGCCCTTGCCCCTGCCCCCATCAACCGCCCCTCATCGTGCATCCTAGTTAGAGGAGAGCACCCCCACCAGTATCTCGCTGTCCAGACACCTCGAGGAGAGGAGTGGCAGCAGATTTCTGAGTTTCATCAATTTTCCATCCACATGATCCGCACAGCAGAGGCTCTGTGTAGCGATCCCCCCGTCTTCACCAGCGTCATCCCTTTCCGGTTCACGTCCCCCCACTTCTTGACCATCTACCCCCGCCAACGCGACGTTGCTGTCACCCTCGGAATCCAACCCATCTACGCCTGCTGCAAGGCAGTGCTCGACCTCCCCAGTGAAGACCTCCCTTTGGGGTCCATCAAGTACAGTTTCTGGGACGGCATCTGTGATGCGTTCAGGAACCTGAACCACCTCATTCGTGAAGCATACGTATATATGCTTGTTATACTTGAGGTGCACAATTTCTTGGACGGACGTGTGGTAACTACGTACGGTTACCTGGGATTTTTTGAAGAACAAGTATACGCGGTGTACCAGGGGTATCATTTCGACGATACAGTGGGGACCCACCCTCACCTTCTTTCTTATTGTTTCACGCCCCGCATCCCTGCGGACCCCTTCAACTTCATTTCCACGTACAGTGATAACACCCCATTGTAGCCATTTACTTTAAATAGTAAGTGGTAGTACAATTGTTGTCACTTCTTGCCAATACATCGGGGTTCGTGTATCAGTGTCAATATTCCCAGTCCGCCTTCAAGAAGGAGAAAGACTCCGAAGAGCCCAGAACTTCTTTGAAACTCATTGCCTTCTTCAGCTCAGGACTTATTACCCTGAGACATCCTTGTTCGACGCCAGTCAGTGTGATATCATTGACTGTTGGAGTGACCCTCCATTCCTCTTGAACAAACTTAAAGACCTCCTGCCCTTTGGTAAAGTAACTTACCAGTGGGACTACGAAGATTTCCAGAATATCGACTTAGCAAGAATTGCTGAAGCTGCTCAAGAACAACTCCTGTATTGGCATCTATCTGACGCCACCACTGTTAACAATTCCCCAGCTGAGTCCCTCCTCCTGTGGACCAAAGACAACCACTTTTGGTTCATCTATGTTCCCCCCCAAAGACAAGAACTCATCCGACGCATCAGAGCAGGAGAGTGTGTCAGATATCTAGAGCGCTTCTCCCTCAACTACGATCAAGTCCAAGTCACCTGGCAAGAAATTCGTCTTGTCACCAGAGGAACAGAGTTCCACCTTGCCATAGTCGAAGGTAAAGAGTTCACTTACAAGTGAGGCTCTTCCAACTGGGAAACCACCCTTGAAAACCCGGACCACCGCCTCATCGACCCTCAAGTTTATCACCTCCCTCCAGACACCCCTGACAACCCCGAAATCCTCGAGTTCGCTGAAGCGCGAACACCTCCACCCCTTGTCAAAACTCCACTGCCACCTAGCAGTCCCACTAGCATATCAACTGAGTCTGTTGACGGTTGGGGAGAACCTAACCTTTGGAACGGACCTAGAAGGTGTTGGTGTGCTAAAGAAGTGTGTGACTGTGGATACAGACCAGATACCCCACCTACTCCACCTAGTGTAGTATTGTGGGCCCCAGGCAACGCCTATCTACCCTTTACACAATAAAGAGTAGATTTCTTGTTCAGATCCAAGCTGGTAAACATCGGAGAAAGTATAGTCGATTGGGCTATCAATCTGGCGTCCCAGAACATTCAGCAACGCCCCCAGAACACTCAGCAGCGCCAGCTCATTCGACAACCCCATAGGAGACAAACCCACAGAACACGTGTGGAACATCCTTCCATACACGAAGAAGACCTCCGTCTTAATTCACCGTCCCAAGCCCCAGTTGTTCCTAGGATTAACCAAGCTGGTCCGTCTGAACCAGTGTACCCATCTATCAGAGGACCCCCAGCTCCACGCCCAGTAAACCCCATCGCCAGGCAACACTCCACCAGTAGTGAAGAAGCCAACTACCTCCGAACAGAGACAGTACAGTTACACTGCCATTACCCGGAATCTGTCTACGTAGCGGAACACCTACCTACCAGAAGACCAAGAGAACTCCAAGCATTCAAAGAACACTGCAGGTTGCAGTACGACCAGCACCAAATCTCCCTAGACGTTCACCACCCTTTGAGTCACATTAGGGAATTCACGTCAAGCATCCTCAACTTCCAGAACTACCTTTGGAGGAGCAAAACCACGGTCACCTACTTTGGTATTTACGAAGAATACCATTGGATCCGCCGACAGGTCAGGCAAAACCAGCCCGACAAAGCCATCTTGCAACCCGCCTATAAAATCCACTACCAGTGGAACGAAGACGGTTGGACTGTCACCAGGTTACCCCGCCATTAGTGAATGAGTCAAGGAAGCAGAACTCCAGTAACCAGAGAACTCACAGACGAAGAGGAAAACCTCGTTCCAGCCAGCTTCTACGACACCTGTTTTAACCTAGCCAACAAACGATTCCAAGGCGAATTTCTTAGTAGATCGATCTATAGCAAAGACGGTCACTCTCCGTGGATTTTCCTAGACACTCTTGAAGAAGTTACCATCAAAGACTTCGCCAGAGTCCACCCTCACATCTCCCACGTCCACAATCTTGATTACACCTCACTTCTTGGCAAATATCGGTCCAAAACCGTCGAGTGGTCATTCGATAGAGACAGGTGGGAATACAGGAACAAGAAACCAGTTCAGTTTTCCGATTCAGAAGACGAACCTTCTGACCACAAAGAGGAAGCAACCTCAGCCCAAGAAACCCAACCGGAACCACAAGCGTGGTCACCACCTAGAACACCACCCTCAGGCGCCAGATCAGCGCGCAGTGAATCAAGTGACCAAGAAGAAGTCTCCCAGATCCTAGGAAGCGTCACCAGAAGAGTAGAAGCGCTTATCACCACAGTATCCCAGCCACAGACACCACAAGCAGTTCCAGGCGCACTTCCAGTAACCCCAGCACAGGCATCACAGTCATTCCTACCTACACCTTTGGCTACAGCATTCCCACTTCCACCAGCAGTACCCCCAGTTCGCATAGCCACACCTACTCCCAGTCAGCGTCCAAGTACCCCTGCTCATTCTAGTCGCTCCATGTCCCCAAGTCAATCTAGTTCATCCAGCTCACCAAGTACCCCAGCAAGCATGTCTGGTTCAGCAAATACCAAGTTATTGGGATCTCCTCCCGAATCATTTGATGGTTCCCTGCAAAGGCGGAAGCCTTTTGGAACAATCTAGAGAACTACTACTACCTCAATGAATCCACATACTCAGATCAAGGAAAGAGGGTTTCAGCCGCTCTAACACACTTCAAGGTCGGCACTTCTGCCGGAGAATGGGCTCAAGATAAACAGAAGAGAGCCTTATCAGTCACGCCTGTCGATTTCGGAACATGGGTAGATTTCCGCGACAGTTTCAAGAAACACTTTGTCCCAGCATATTTGAAGCTGGAAGCCACCAATGCCATGTACACCTCCAAGATGGGTGGATGCCCTTTCAATGAATGGTACCAAGATTGGTCGACCTACGCCTCCCGGAGTGGAGCCAACGAAGAAACCCAGATGTACACTGTAAGGCCAGCCCGAGCGTTGTGCCTGAATACCTCTATTTTTCGTATTATGTCTGCCTCATTGCCCGAGTCCTCCCATGCCTTCCCTTGTTTCCTCTTTTAGGTAGCCTCTTTGTATTTAAGTACGCCTGTCTCAACAGAATGAGGAGTCGACTTTTTCCCCTTCTTATTGCACGAAGTTCTAAACCCTTGAAGAGACAAACAGCGGCAATGAGCTAGGTCTACGAAATAGGCAGCTCTAGTCGGTTTGCTCTCGAACATTTTCCTCTTTCTCTTCAAGATCGAATCTCATCTCCCTTTCCCCTTGGCTGCTGACACCCCTCTGACACCACTGCTTTACCCCACTGCTCTCGGCCGCACAATTCTCACGCACACACTTTCGAGCGCGTACAACGCCTTTAGAAAGGCGCTTCCCATGGCATTACACCAGAAGATAATGGGTGTATCACCACAGCCTACCACGCTAGAAGACCTAGCAGAGAAAGCAAGAGAGTTCGATCGACTCTGGCGCATGTACAGCGCCCCTACCACGTTTAACAGAAGCTCAGGCCCATGTAACCGCGCCATAACCACAGATGAAGATCATGCCCAAGTCAATGTCACCACAACACCATCACGTCCCCTGATGGGGAAGATATCAAAGGCAGAGAAGGACAGACGCTTCAAGGACAAGCTCTGCTTCTACTGCGGAAAATCAGGTCATAGGCTAAGAATGCTGCCTCAAGATGAGCCAGTATAACCAAGGGACAGGAAATAGACGTCCAAATCCACGCCAAGGAAGCGACTTCAGAGCTCGCGCCACAGTAACCCAAGAAGATCAATATGCCGAAGAAGAACATGCCGAAGAGCATCCGGCCCAGTAGCGGCCATGTACCACAGCCCACGTCCCCAAGTCATGATTCCACGCCCTCACTCCTGCCCCGTCAATGAGGATTTTTGAAGCGTCCCTCTGCTGCACTGTCAGTTGGGACTTTACGTTTGTCCAAGTCTAGTTTCGAGAATAGGTTTTCTCTCCTAGAGACGTTAGACTCTGAGCCTGTACCCGGTGATACTATACGAAATAGATGATCACCATCTATTACACTCAGAGTGACTCTAGTTGGAAAAACAACTGGACGAGAAATCAGTGCACGCGCCTTGCTAGATAGCGGCGCAGAAGGGATAATCATAGATCAAGACTTCGCAACCAGGAATAAACTTACCCTGCGAACACTAGTCAACCCACTTCCGGTAAAGAATGTGGATGGAACACTCAATAAGAGGGGATCAGTCAAGTACACTACAATTCAGAAGATCTGCGTCAAAAATATGGATGATGCCTACCACGAAGAAACATCAGAACTCTATGTTACCACACTAGGGGACCATGACATTATCCTAGGAACGGATTGGCTCCATGCGCACAACCCAGAAGTAGACTGGGCATTACCACAGCTTGCCTTCACAAGATGCCCCAAGAATTGTACTTTGTCCAAGTACCCCCTAGTAATCACGTCCCAAAAGCCGCAGACGCGTGCTACCACCATCAATGCCTTGCATCCAGTAGAAGACACACCCTTGATAACCAAAGACACCTTTGCCCAGGAAGCTATGGAAAGCTTCTTGTATCATCACAGTTTTAGCAAGTACGACGATCTTGCTATCCGGTCAAAATCCACTGCCAGTATGGCTATTGCAGCAAAGAATGCACCCAAGCAATCCCTTGATCATATCCCTGCCCAGTATCACAAGTATTCCAAGGTTTTTAGTGAGACAGCTTCACACCGTCTGTTACGCTCAGACCCTGCTCAAGCTGCCAAAACACAGAAACAGCGCAAGTGTCTGCATGAACACTGGAAGAATTGCCATGATTACCCAGAAGCGCATACTTGGGAGTCACGTGCAGAAGAAGACATCGAAGAAGAGGAAGCCGTACGCGCACTCATAGTGGCAGAAGATGACAGTTATCTTGCCTATGACGAGGCGTGCAGAGTCCGCCAGCTCGTGAGTAACCTGATAACTCGCGGTAGAACCTCAGATACTGGCAGGAAGGTTATTACAGGACGGATGAGGGTCACGTGACACGGTCATGTGATACCCCCGGGTCACGGGATCGACCTAAGCAATAAGTCAGGGGGCGCGCAAGGATGGATTGTCCCGGGCCACAGTATGTATCTGGCCTAACTCATAACTCAGGGACGTGGAAGAGCCATGGAATTGGCGGAAGACAGTTGTGTCCCGAAGACGACCAACGATGACAGATAACGATTGTGTGGTGTAAGACCAGCGACCTGATGCTGCCGATATCAGCGGGCGTGGCTACCGTTGGGACGTACTCCAGCGGGCCGGTTTGATCCCCTTTTGGGTATGTGTTCAAGATGGATTAGTCCAAGGAGCGCCTGTGTTAGCGCCGAGGCCATTGCTTATTGATGCATGGACGATTCGTGTTGTGATGACATTTCCCCTATGCTTACTATTACTCATTGGTGATCGCTTACTTATGCGATGAGGTGGGCTGACTGATGCCCTGTGGTTGCTTACTCACTGGTTGGAGGTGCTTGGTCACTCATTGGTGAGGACGCTTACTGATGGCTTATTGATGCCTTACGAATGCTTATGAGTTGCTTATTGACCTGTGAGTCATCATGCTTATCATTACTTAACCCTACTATGTGTGTCGCCTTGTGGCTTGACGGACAGTTACTATAAAGACTATACAAGCTGCACTATGGTTCGCTAGCTTAATTGTCTTGAAATCCACCTGTACTCTTCTCAGGAAGTTCAGACAGTCTTATAGCAGAGTCATTGTTCTTTGTGACTATCTTGTTGCCAACTTAAGTGTTAGGCGTTGCCACCTTGAAACGTACCTCAAGCTGGGCAGTATAAAGGGGACCTTATTGGTTATTCGCCCTTTACGAGTCACTCAAGTCGTTCCTGAGTTCAGAAGCCGTGCGCTTTGCTCAGAGTTGAAGCAAGGAAGACCCATTGGATCCAAGTCGGATCAACGTTCAGTGGAAACGTTACACCGTCTCCCAAAACATCAAGCATGGGACCATGCATAGACCTCAAGCCAGCCTCGAAGATGTGCAATTGTGGCATCTATAGACTCATGCCCAGAGAATCAGCAGCACTCAAGGAATATATCACAGAACATTTGCGGAGAGGATACATCCGCCCTTCCAAGTCCCCATGGCCAGCCCCTTCTTTTTCGTAGATAAGAAGGATGGCAAGTTACGCCCAGTGCAATTATCGTGCCCTCAATGACGTTACTATCAAGAACGCCGCTCCCTTACCACTGATCCCTGAATTAATCGACAAATTACGCAGCACCAGGTACTTCACCAAGTTGGATATTCGTTGGGATACAACAATATCTGTATCAGAGAAGGACGAACATAAAGCTGCCTTCAAACCCACCTCGGTCTATTTGAACCCACGTCATGACTTTGCCTCTGCAATGCCCTGCCACGTTCCAGACATTTATGAATAACATCTTCGAAATATGATAATGACGGACACGTGTTGTCTATCTGGATGAATCCTGATTTTTCCGACACCCTGCCTTGTTGAACAAACTAACCCATGAATCCTTACCCGTCTGAAACCACGATTTATACCTCAAACCTGAGAATGTGTATTTGCTCAGACGTTACTGAATACTTGATTGTCATCTCAATGGACAACTCAAGATGACCCTGCTAAGTCGCAGGACACAGATTGCCTACTCCACGCACTGTCAGCATGTCCAAGCTTTCCTTGGTTTGTAACTTCTACCGCGATTTATCAAAGATTTTCTACCATGCCAGCCTCTATTCGACCTCACCAGAAGGAGATTCTGTTCCTCTGGTACATCACAGGAATCCGCGTCCGCACCCTCATCCAGCCTTTGTCACACACCTGTCCTTGCACTCCTGACCATAGTAACCATTCCGACTCATCACCGACGCTAGTGATTTCGCCACAGAGCCATTCTTGAACAACCAGATCCTTGAACAGATGCACCCTGTTGCTTACCATTCCAAGTCCTTGAACCAGCGAGCGAAACTATAATCCATGATAAAAACTCCTTGCCATTATCCGCGCTTTGGATATTTTCGACATTACCTTGAAGTCGTGACGATGACCTTGAATCTGGCCGACCATGGCAATTGGTCTATTTTGCCACCAAGCAGAAGCTCACACGACGTCAAGCGTGTTGGGCTTTATTCCTTTCACGATTCAAGTTCACCATTGTTCACAAGCCAGGCATACAGAATAAATCAGATGCGCTGTCCAGGCGTCCAGATCTTAAAGAGGGGATAGCAACTGAAGACGAGTTGCAAGTCCTCTTGGACACCAAGTTTTTTACAATCGCGCAGTCTGCCCAACAGCAATTACAGTATTAGGAGATACAACTCTATGCCAAAGAATCAAGTCAAGCCAAGAATACGATAAAGACGTCAGCATTGCCATAGAAGCTATCTTGAAGAATGGCCCAAGATCCATAGTAAAGGGCCTAGAAGAATGGAACCTAGAAGATGGAATCATTCTGTTCAGAGGACAAGTTTACGTTCCAAAGGACGACACACTTCGAAGAGACATTGTCAAGAGATATCATGTTATGATCGGCACGGCGTGGCCTGACTTAGGCCCTACACGCGATGACGAGGGTAACGTGACTTAGCAACATGTGTCAACACACGAAGGTGTGACTTGCTTCAAGGACACTTGAAAGTGCCTTCCTAAGAGAGGGGACGAGAGGCAGGTATAGACAGGAACCCGACTAGATTCAAAGGTGGTACAAGAGAGTAAAGCTGCCGACTACATCAGTCATCAGCCGCCTTATAAGTAATGCTGGTGGTATGCCTTCGTCAGCAATACCCCACTACTACTACTATCAATAAGCCACTAGTACAACTATCAGTAATCATCATAGTAATCGTGAGTAAGACGAGACAATGTCTCAGTAAGCCAACGCAACGTCATGAGTAATGTTATGATCGTGGTCTGACTTAGACCCTACACGCGATGGCAAGTAACATGACTCAGCAACTCGTGTCAACACGTGAAGGTGTGACTTGTCTTGAGGACTCTTGAAAGAGCCTCCCTAAGAGAGCGATGACTAGGGCGGGATAGAGAGGAACCCGACTAGATTCGATAATGGTACAAGAGAGTCAAGCTGTCGACTACATCAGTCGACAGCTACCTTATATCCTATCTTGACTGTACGCCTTTGTCAGCGATACAGCCACTACTACTAATGCTTGGTAACGTCCACAAGTACTAACGCCACAACTACTACAGTCATCAGTCATCGTACAGTAATCCTCAGTCATCGTATGGTAACAGTATCAGTAATCCACATCGTAACAAATGAGTAAGATTCGGGAGCGACTCGTCATCCCGCTTACGAAGATCGTCCACAGCGAATCATGACAAGTAAGAGAGAGAGATAGGCGGAATAGTACATGAGTAAGTCCCAGGAGCGACTCGTCATCCTGCTTACTTGCCCAAACGGTAGATCATGACATATCACGACCATGTAGCCACAGGACATCCTGGAAGATGGAAGACCTATGAAATAGTTTCACGAGAATTCTGGTGGCCAGGAATATCCACCTTTGTCAAGAGTTATGTGGACGGATGTGCCACGTGTCAAGCTACCAAAATCAAGCCAAGAACTCAAGTACCCTACTACCAAACCAAGTACCCACAGACGTATGGGGAGTTATCACCATGGACTTCATCACAGACCTCCCTACCTCCCAAGGATATGATTCCTTGTTCGTGGTAGTGGATCGCCTCAGTAAAGCCCCATTGTTACCCTTGCAATAAAACCATCACAGCCGAAGAAACATCCAAATTGTACATGAAGAATGTCTGGAGACGAACCGGACTACACACCAAGTTATCTCAGATCGAGGACCCCAATTCGCTTCTAAAGTCATACAAGAAGTCTGGGAAAGATTGGGAGTCAAATCCACCATGTCCACAGCCTTCCACCCCCAAACAGATGGCGAAACAGAAAGAGTCAATCAGGAGTTGGAACAATATCTCCGCGTCTTTTGCAATTTCCAACAAGACAATTGGGTAGAATTAATACCCTTCATGGAGTTCGCACACAATGCTCACCAACACAGTGCCACAGGAAGATCCCCCTTCGAAGTCTGGTACAGATTCAAACCAGAGTTCATTCCCCCAGTAAACTTCGCTACCAAGATTCCCACAGTAGAAGAACGCCTTCGTACCTTAGACCAAGTACGGTCTGAAGTCACAGCAGCACTTAAAGTGGCTGCGGAAGTCATGAAGAGATCCAGAGTACCCACCATTTCCCATGTGTTCAAACCAGGAGATCTAGTCTGGTTAGAAGGAACAAATGTTCACACCACACACCCTAAAGCCAAGTTAGCCCCAAGACGCCATGGTCCATTCAAAGTACTATCTACATGGGGAGTTAATTGCAAACTCCAACTACCCAAGTCATGGCGAATCCACCCAGTCTTCCACAGT
>WITN01001223.1:0-22738 GCA_015025155.1 Lactarius quietus
AGCTCGCACGTAACACTATGTGTCGGGCGAGGTGCCACATCTATGATGAGACACTGCGATCAAGTACGTCATACTCGAAATTAGATATGAGATGGCATACCATACATGAACCACACGAACAATATATATCTCATTTCTGGATAGAAGGTGGGCCGCCTGAGCTTCCAGCGCTTCTTCCTTGGACATGCGGAGCGGGTGAAGCACCACCTCGCCCGCGATGTACTGTAAACAGTCTAATTGTGTCGTATATTACATTGTAGAATGACATACCTGAGCGCTCTGACCTGGAGCTGGAACATGATTGGGGTTCGGATGGCGAATCAGAAAGCCCCAGGGATGTAATGGCGACTCCAGGCGAAGATAGGGAGTGATGGCTGGGGGAAGGTGATCGACAAGGTGGTGGGGGTTGGATATATCCTGGAAGGGTACTGGGTATGATGCCTTGTGTACCAGCCAGTGCATTGAGGACCAGAATGGCATGGTCCATCTTGGCCTCCAATGAATCGGCGCATGACTCGAGCTCTTCACCTTGGGTGAGGAATGAGACAGGTTTGACTCATTAAAGATATGTGCACTTACCAGGGTATATGGATGACGTTCCCACAGCCAATGGACCATAGGATGCCTCGACACCAGGAGGAAGATCTAAGTCTGCAGGCATGGCATCAGTGGGTTCTATAAAGCGTCTAGACGTCCTACATACTTCTCAATTTCATGACACAAATGACTGGCTGTGCCCAGGACGATGCAGGGATACATGGCCTCCTCCTCTCCGCACAGTACACACATTTGAAGGTGAGACGTGTCTGGTTGATTTGGGACACACATTCAGCATTATTGATCTTGCGGCTCTTGCAGGGGCCACATCTGTACTATAGTAGATGTAAATATATGATGTGAGTATGTGAAAGGAAGAGGAGATGGGCATGCACTTACATCACCTGTGGCAATGAGGGGTTTGACATCTAGGCGGCGCTGCTGAGCAGGAGGAGGTGGGGAAGCATCATCCACTTGCACACGAGGCAGGGATGAGTCAGACGCCCTGCCCTGTGCACTGGGAGTGCTGTCCATATCTGCAATCATGTCAGACAGCGTGCAGTCTTCAAACTCATCGGACTGGGTCGTAGTGGATGTGCCCTGCGAGGGCTGTGCAACAGGATGTCGCCTTGTGTTTCTGAAATCATATGGTGGAGTGGGCTGGGCAATTGGGGCGGGCGGAGTGCCATGCGGGTCGCTTGCGCCTGCAGGTGGAAGGGCATGTCCCTTTCCCTTTGTCACTGCAGGCACATCAGGCATCGTGAGCGACACAGGTGGGACTGGGACTGAGGGCTGTGCAGGGGCTGCAAGGCCTTCCATAGCTACTAAATAATGGTGTAGTATGCTTGAGATGTGTAGAATGAAGGAGGGAATACACGACACACCGTCCGAATCACCCTGGGGGGGTGGAAGACCTGTCACCCACCATCACCTGTGATTCTGAAGACCCTGGAGATAGTTGCTGAGATCGAGTGTTGACAGGTCAGGGTGCCAGTCGGAGTGGGCCTCCTGCTGTGCATGGCAATACCCAGATATGTGATCCAGAGTGAAGATGCCCCACTCAGGCATGCGCTGCTCCACCTCAGCCGCCTTCCACTCCTCTGACATGATTTGAATGATGGGATGCATGTGTGGCTTCTTGGTGTGCTTGCTAGGATCGCCCATGAACTTCTTGAATTGATTTCCAACTAGGATCTAGATGTCATTGCGGATGAGGAATGACCATGTGAATAGTCATATAATAGACGCACTATCTCATCCTTGACCTTCCTTACCAAATAGGCCTGTTGCCCATCGTCTGGAGGGTGGGCAGAGAATGTTATTGCAGCAGTGAACAGTCTGGCTGCAATGGCCAAGAACAGACTCTCCACTTGAGTTAATTCAGAAGCGGCTTTGGGAGACATCAAGTACGATGGATAGGCAATGAGGATATCAGCACAGCGTTCCTACTTCGGGCCAAGCGATCACAGCATGTCCCCTGGTAATTGGCTGCCCACTTCGGCGCGCAGCCCGCCTATGCAGCTATGTGATATAGAAAGAACAGGGCATTGTTAAGCCTTTATCATCTTTTGCAATATCTCATCCCTTGTTCCCCTACGTGTTTCGTAACTCAATCCCTCTAGGCAGTGCAAATTGAGCCTCATGTCTGCATAGATATAGATCATTCATCTGATATAAGGTGGTTTTACTATCACTACTGAAGACATGAGACTAACTTGATAAGCTACCATCTCTCCCTATATATGACATTGTGCCTCAGCCACAAATGGTGAAGGACATGCTTTATCCATGGCAGGTGGTGAAGGCGGGCAAGGCGCGACATATGGTATGTGCTAAGCAAGGGGCATTGGTGGTGCGGGGCCTTCGATAGCTACTAGACAATGGCATAGTACCTTCAGATATGTAGAATCAAATAGAGAATAGATGATGCACCTTCTGGATCACCCTGGGGTGGTGGAAGGCCAGTGATCCACCAACAGCTGTCGTCTGGAATGCCCTGGAGATATACAGTGAAGTCCAGAGTCGATAGATGAAGGTGCCAGTCTGTGTGGGCCTCCCGCTGTGCATTGCAATGCTCAGATACATAATTGAATGTGAAGATGCCCCAGTTGGGCATGTGTTGCTCCACCTCTGCCGCCTTCCACTCCTGTGCCATGATTTGAATGATTGGGTGTATGCGGGGCTTCTTCCTAACTTTCATTGGGTCACCCATGAATGCGTTGAATTGGTTTTCAAGTGAGGTCTGGATGTAATGGCAGTTGAACAATCAACACATATATTAGAGTATGATACACGCACGATCTCATCTTTGACCTTCCTATCCAGATAGATCTGTTGCCCATCATCTGGTGGGTGGGCCAAAAATATCATTGCAGCTGCAAACAGTTTGGCTGCAATGGCCAAGAACTGAACTTCGACTTGCGTCAATTCGGAGGCCATCAAGTGAAATTGATAGACAATGAGATTATGTGCAGAGCACATATATTAGTGGCAACGTGATAGCAATGTGTACCATGATAAGAAACTGCCTATTGAGGCGGCGGGCTGCCCGCCGCGGAAGTCACTATCGCAGCGCATCTGATGATTTGATTCATCCTCATCAAAACACAATTACATTGTCTAAGTACTATGTCTCAACGCCCTCGGTCACTTCGCATTCAGGCTCGCACAGCAAAAGAGAACAATACTCCGACTGGCCCGCCTGACGCACCTGAGAACTCAGAGGAAGGCTCAGCCGTCGATTTCATGCAACACATTCCATCCCCTATCCCTGTGCATTTTCCTCTCTTCACTCATATAGAATATGCTAATTGTGCTGTGCTCTCTACATATGCGATACATTTATGTGATATAGGGTGCCCCACCCACCACTGGTCAAGTACAGTCTCCGATCACACAAAGCAGTGGCCCCCTCTCTGCAATTACTATCTCCTCGTCCAGCCCGCCATCTGTTCCAGCACCTGGCCCGCCATCTGATGCACCGCCCTCTACCTCAGGTGGTCAGAAGGTATGTAAATCAATAAACAGAAACATCTACACTGCTAATGTCGTTGTGTGGTCATGTCCTCAGCGCCCTGCACCTTATGACTTCATGGACCAGATCCCTGCATCCCAGCGGGTCGCCCGCAACCTCCCAGTTCAACAGGTAAGTCTGTTGACTCAATTCCAGACATAACCATCATTCAGATCACATTCTCAACACAGGTCCAACCAAGGGCGGACATGGATGAAGGCTCCGATGATACCACAGCAGACAATAGTGTCCCAGACAGTGAGGAGGACCTCATACAGGTTCGGGTGAGTATTCCTGCGTCGTGTGGGACATTCACTGATGTGGCATTGCATTGAAGGGTGTTCCAACGTCTACCACCGATGCAGACTCAGCTGGACCTAGTGTCAGCATCTCTACCACCAATGCAGACTCAGCTGGACCCAGTGTCCGCTTCACCCTGCCAGAGGGTGGCTCCACTGCACATGTTCCCCGTGCTCATGATGCCATTCTGCGTGAGCCGCCGCTTCACCCGCCGAGACGTCCTGGCCCCCTTCGTAGCATTCAAACTAATCTTCTTCCTATTCCGTCGGGTGAGCTGCTGAATTTCTATCACTCTGTCCATCTTACATGGTCATCTTAGGTGCGCCTGAATTCAATGCAGCATTGGATGCCCAGGCAGAGGTCTTGCGCACTCTTCTCATGGATCTGAAGGACATCAAGTCAGAACTGCACAAGCTGACTGAGAGACTCATGAGGGATTTTCTCATTGTGGAGACCCTCATAGAGAACATGTACAGGAGACCATAGAATGTTGAAAAGCCTGACATGTAACCTTTTCCAGAGACGATGCCCAGAGTAATTACCATGTACTCACTTGAGATATGCATTCAATGGTACTTCATTGTTCTGTGAATTTGAAGCTCTTGCCTTAAGTCCTATGTCCATTATATGACCCTTGCTTAGCAAACTTTCCCCTTTGTCCATGGAATCATGTGTCTATATTTGAAACCATGTTTGAAACATGTATGTGCAATATCTCAAGTCACATCTGACCCAGTAAGTCATTACCATGGGTGTCATGTCTGAGATGCTTGATGTTCCTCATGAGATACAATTGAATCCAATATGCACTTCCAGTTGGCATGATCCATCTCCATACATTCAGATGGCCTTGAATCGTGGCATGCAAGACCTATAGATGGATGTATGTAGAGTATGCATGTATGATATATGACATTACTTTAACACATGAAACATTGCATATGCCATGACTATGAATGTGTGGTGCAATGCATATTATCATTAAGACATATCACCTCATGTATGCCATGTGTCACATGTCATACCTGAGGCATAACATGCACGACACCTCACGTATGTCATGTGTAGCCTTTCATATATGAGATAGAACATGCACAACACCTAATGTATACTATGTATTGGTTTCCATAACTTGTACTACACCTCATGTAGAACATGTGTTGCATGTTCTAAATGAGACATGACATGCACAGCCCTCATGTATGCTATGTATTACATGTCATATCCATGATATGACATGCATCGAACCTCATGTATGCCATGTGATACATGTCACATATGATGCAAGGCATGCACCACATGTAGTGTTATCACCTAACGCTTGTTCGACTTGAACAACCTTGCGGCGTGATACTCGAGTATATGGATGAATCGTGAAAGTCACTGGCAACTTAGCTTAGTTGCACTGCCACTAGGTCGCTTTACTAGACACTAGGGTATCCAGAGGATAAGCTTCAATCGAGTGATTGGAAGACGAAAGGAGTTCGACTGGTGATGTAACGTTTCTACCAAACGTTGTTCCGACTTGGAACTCTTTGTTGACCTTGATCCAAGAACAGGCAAACAGCAGTTGAATAACGATTGCCGAACACGAAAGACAAACCAAATGACAAGGGCTTCGCCTTGAAGTGGAGGAATACAACAGGGATCTTCAAGAGATGAGAGGACAGACCACACAAGGATCAACAAGATGAGAGGAACAGGCACTACTAGCCAACACTTCAATTGTTCGAGGTAGATCTCAAGACAACGAAGATAAGGTCTCGTCTATCAAGACAGAGCACCTTATATACACTACAGGGCTGACTCCTAAACTGAGTCCCAAACAAATAACAGGTATCGTACCATATCGTATCGTCCAATCAGCCATCAGGGATAACGACCCAGGCATACAGTAACCAATCAATGAACAGGGATAAGCCCATACAGTACATGAGGCAGAAGGCCCCACCATGAGTCAGAGATAACAAGTATATGACTCACTATCGTCCAGTAATCGTCCGGCGCAACATCAGCGCATCATACGTACAGCCATAAAGCAACATCAGAATGTTCCAATCAGAATGAATCAAAACAGGACAGAGCCTAACCGAGTTGGGAATCCCGCATCCAACTATACCCTCTCAGGAATTATATCTCGACCTGAGGAATCCGTGTTCCCCCGTGACTTATCCTTTAGACCAGATCCTCGTGGTCTGGGGGTTGCTGATCACATGATTAATCATGTGACTCAGTCTTACACATTCCTAAACGAATGGTATCGCCAGTGTTGTTGTCCACAATGAAATGATCTTCAGTACTCAACATTCGCGCGACCTCATATGTCTCATCTGCATCTAATTGCAGTGCATCTTCGTCTTCTTCGTCAGTGAACCGCACTTCAGGGGGGTCTTCAGCCTTCACAGGCAATGCGAATCGTACTTTCATCGGCTTGGTGACACCGCTGGCCATGACACGTGATCCGCACGTGACAG
Organism: Lactarius quietus; assembly: GCA_015025155.1. Taxonomy (NCBI): domain Eukaryota; kingdom Fungi; phylum Basidiomycota; class Agaricomycetes; order Russulales; family Russulaceae; genus Lactarius; species Lactarius quietus. Next base: position 6,325 of record WITN01001223.1, read on the forward strand.
GTGATGATTCAAGAAGACCAAGCTAGAGAGCCTTGGTCTTAATACTACAACTTATATACAGTTACTCGCTGGCTTTAAAGCGCAGCTTATAATCCAAACCCTAGTACCGCTATACTAGTAATGAGTCATAGTCCGTTCTAATAATACCTGAAACACCGGTGAACCCAAGTACCGGCGACGCGTCAGTGTCCATGACTAATTGAGGCTTACTATCGTAGTCATAACCGTATAGTAAGCGTCCCGAACTCCGAGACCTCGTAATGATGATGATGATGATAAGTCCGAGAGATGTCAAACCGTGACATTACCCCTTTTTCAGGTAGAACGTCCACGTTCGAAGACCCAGGGAATAATGGTCGCACCTCGACTAATAGAAACTTCCTGATCCATAATCCTCTGAAGCCCATTGGCTTCCTCCAGTCTGCGCGTGCTCTTCCTGACCTCATTGCCGACGACGTACTGTTCATTTTCTAAAGCGGTAATCCGCTCGGCGATTTCGGAGTACCGACTGGTGACAGCCCGGTATCGAAGGACCTCCGCCCACAGCGACCGATCAGGGATCTGCCCCATAGCCAAGTCGACCCCATGGCGATCACTGAAATCCTGTCGCAAATACCGCAATTGGTCATGCATGTAATGGCGGTTGTTATCCATGGCATCAAAATCGGGAGCGGCGTGGACTTCACCTTGTTGGATCTCCCCTCCTTTCACCATGCACCCGTATACAATGGGGTTGTTGCCAGGCATCACGTGGATGTACTTAGCAACGGTACGGTGACCGTTCTCAGTCATATAGAAGGCGATGAATCTGGGGGGAATGTTTAGCTCGAATCCGTCAGGGGCGTCAGCCTTGTCCCGAGCACGCTGTTGCTCGGCTGGTACTCCGCCTCCCCGATAGTCTGGGAAACAAGGGCTCTCTTTTGGTGCTGCCACACCAGCTCTTCTTCCTCGCCTCCCCCTCCTCGGCACAAGTGGTACCCCTTCATCTTGGGATCCCAGTACTTGGCGGGGATCTTGATTTTCTTTGTCCGAGTCGTCTTCCCGAGCTCAGAGGGTGGCACGGATGTGAATACCCCAGGACGTCGCGGGGTCCATGATGACGTTGGTAGGGGGGTCGACATTAATATATCGAGGCGTTGGCGGCGGAGGGATGCGGACGGGGTTGTGGTTACACGTACAGTTGTGGATGAGTTGTCCACAGTCATAGTGGATGTGGGAGTCTTCGGCGTCAGGATGGCCTGGACATGACAGGGCGGTTTGCTTACAACTTCCACAAACTCGCTCCATGTCACTGAGGTCGGAGATGACTGGAACTGGGATAAGCGTTTGTGGAACAAGGATACTCTCGACGCGAGTAGCTGTTCCCGTCTCCACCTCCGATTGGTCTTCTTCCAATCCTCCAGAGTCGTGTCCGCATACATCAGGGGTTTCGGGGATAACATCCCCTGGTTCGATGCATCGGAAGGCAGCGGCGACTTCAGCATAGGTGGGAGCGACGACATTAGGAAGATGGTAAGATGTTTGAGATGTGGTAGAGTTAGCATTGGGGGAAGAGGTCATTGTTCGACGAAGGAAGAACTGATGTGCTTCATCTAATGAATGGCCTGTCTTTATACGTGAGGGAGTAGAATTCAAAGTCCGTTTGAACTCAGCTAAGGCGTCAGGAGCATGTACGTCAGTGGCGTTGACCCACTGCGACTCCGAGTCTGGGTATCCCTTCCATTTGATAAGGAATTGTTTGCGCCTTGTCCTGCCGAATTGCCGTTGGTCTAGAATCTTCTCGATTTCATATTCCTCCTTGCCATCGATTAATTCAGGGGGAGGTCTTGGGAAATTTGGTCCATGAAAGGAAGTCTCGCGATAAGGAGTGAGAAGATCGATGTGAAACACGTCATGAATACTCCATTTGGTGGGTAATTCCAATCGATAATTGACAGGGGACATCACCTGAACAATCTGGAAGGGTCCATGTCGTTTGGGCGCAAGTTTGGCACTTGGTTGATAAGTTCGCAGGTGACGTCCCTCCAGCCATACACGATCCCCTATTTGGAACTTGGGCGTATCTTTATGTGATACCCATGACTTCTGGGCCTTGATAATTTGTTTTTGAGTGTGTTCCCGTGCTTGTTTGAACTGATCAAGGCGCAACGCCACTTGCGGTATGGGACTAGGCATTGAGTTCCAATCAGCACGAGGATTATGTCCCATCAGAAGGAAGAATGGAGACTGCCCTGTGGCTTCGTTAGGCCAATTGTTATGCGTGAATTCTGCTATTGGAAGATAAAGATTCCAATTGTCTTGTCTTTCATTTACCCAAAAACGGAGGTATTGTTCAAGCCATTGATTAGTTCGCTCTGATTGTCCATCTGTACGGGGATGATATGTGGTGGAAATGTTCTGATTGATCCCTAGCTGCTTGCATAGTTCTCTGGTGAACTTTGACGCAAATCTGGGATCCCTGTCACTAATGATCTTGTTTGGTAATCCGTATCGCATAAACACATGTTTGATGTATAGCGCAGCTGTCTCTTCTGCGTTGATTTCCTCGTTACAAGGAATAAACACAGATGCCTTGGTACAGTTGTGATCCGTGACTGTAAGGATCGAGTCATAACCCTGCGCAATGGGTAATTTAGTGATGAAATCGAGAGCGATAGTCTCGAAGGGCATAGCTTCCGGTTTAGGAAATATAGGTTGTAATGGAGCCCTAATAGGGCGATTGTTGACTTTGTGCCGTTGGCATTCGGCGCAACCTCTGACGTATGCCAATACGTCTTGTCATATCGTTGGCCACCAATAGTATCGTTCTACTATTTTGCCAGTTTTATTGATCCCTGGGTGACCGTGTACTGGGGTATCGTGGTGAGCGGCAATTATTGATTTCTGCTTTTCACTTCCCTGAGTAATCACCCTCCGGCCTTCCTTGTACCATATCCCGTTGATCTTTTTGAGTTTGTGCGGATCTACCCATGATTTGATGATACTTTCGTCTTGGACGTCTTCGTCATTAGTCGACATTAGCTCTTTTACCGTGAATATTGTGTGTGGATGGACGGGCATTCCTACACGGTGTGTTGTTGTTGTACGTGCGAATACTTTGTCTGGTAATACCGTGATGTTTTCATTATCTTGTTCCCCGTGATCGTAGTCGGGTCGTCTTGATAACGCATCTGCTCGTCCATTTGCGGTTCCTTTTATGTGATGAATTTCAAGATCGTATTCGGATAGTTCTAATACTTCCCTTGCGACTCGTCTACTGATTTTCTGTGGTTCTCTCCAGTATCGCAAGTTCATGTGGTCCGAGAATACTTTGATCTTGTGATGTGATCCTGCTAGTAAGGGTCGCCAATGTCGTAACGCTTTAACGATAGCCAATAATTCAAGATCATAGATGTCATAGTTTCGTTCTGCCGCGTTTAGCGTCGCAGAGTAATAGCCTATAGGATGTCTTTTGCCATCAGGTTTCTTCTGGAGTAATACTGCTCCCACCGCGAATCCTGATGCGTCTACTTCCATTTCAAATTGGTCTTGTAATACCGGGTGTGCGAGTACTGGTTCGGTTGTGACTCGCCTTTTCAATAGGTCAAATGCGTGTTGTTCTGTTGGACCCCAATGCCATTCCTGGTTTTCTTTGTGAGTTCATTCAGTGGTTTGGCAATTGATGCGAAGCCTCTGATGAATAGGCGATAAAAATTGCAAAAGCCCAAAAAGGATCGTACGTCCTTAACTTTGGTCGGTGTTGGCCAGTGTTTTATGCCTGCAATTTTGACGGGATCCATACGAGTTACCCCTTTTTCAAGGATTACCCCCAGGTAATCGAGGGATGGTGAGTGGAAAGTGCATTTTTCAGGTTTGAAAAATAGGTCGTAACGTGCCGCTACAGCCAGTACATCTCAAACTGCGTCAACATGGTCCGCCAGATTTGTTCGTGTCGCAATACCGATGTCGTCCATGTAGACACGAATAGTGGTCCCCTTTGTGTCGTGTTTGGCAATCGTCTCCCGATATATGTGGTTCATCATTGACTGAAACGTAGCGGGTGAGTTCGTCAATCCGAAAAACATTACTGTTGGTTCAAAAAGCCCATAAGGCGTTTTGAATGCCGCTTTGTGCTCGTCCCCTGTCTTTATGCGGATATTATTATATCCCCATCGTACGTCGAGTTTGGTGTAAATGTGAGCACCGCTAAGGTCTTTAATGAGAGTTTGAATGAGCGGCAGAGGGTAGTTGTTTCGGATAGTGAATTCATTGATTCGTCGGTAATCCTGTACGGGGCGTAGCTTTCCGTCCTTTTTTTTTACAAAGAAAAATGGTGATGCGTACTGCGATTTGGAGGGTCTGATATACCCCTTTTTCAGGTGTTCTGTTATGAAATCCCGTAGTGGTTTATCCTCTAACTGGGATAGTTCATATATGGAACAATTGATGTGATCGGGAGTATTTGCTTTGAACTCGATTGCGTGATCCCATTCTCGAGAAGGGGGAAATCGATGTGATTCTTCTTCGCTGAAAACCTTTTTGAAGTCTTTATATTCTTCTGGTACTTCAACTTTCTTGTTAGGTCCTGCGGCGATAGCGAGATCAGTAGCTGCTCCTCTAATAGAACATTGTGCTCCCAATTTGGTCATGATGTTGTCTTTCATCGTTTCGGAAAGTAAATGGGCCACTACGCTGGTGTTAACCAGAGGATGGCAAGACTTGATTATAATTGGTAATGTCTTTTCATCAATAGTCCCGTGTCTCCAGCTGAACTTTGGTTCGAAGGTACTGAGCCATGGATATCCAAAGAGGAGATCCTCTTTTCCGATATCTGCTAGGAGGAATCTCATTTTCCTAGTAATCCCTTTTGTCAATATTTGTAAATCGACAAAATGAGTGACTGATCCCTTTTTGTTTAGTGTATCATCGATATTGAATAATTGTTTTGGGCTTGGCAATAAAGCCGCACCCAATCCCATTCGTTTCATAAATCGGGGATTTATGAAATTGTCCGTTGCTCCTGAGTCTACTAATGTTCTTATGTCGGCCTTGTTGCTGCTGGTTCAGATCGATACTGGAATTCGCATAGAACGGAAGCGAGTTATGTATACAGCATTACAACGTAGAGCCCTCACCCAGGCCGTCGGGTTCAGGCGTCCCCAAAATCCTTATTCCCCATCAACTCCTGCATTGCCATAGCCTTGAATTCTTCTGTTTCATTGGCCGCAGTTCGTAGCCAATCATTCTTCCTTTCTTCAGTAGTGCGGCTATCCGCTACCATTTGTGCGATGTGGAGATCTTCTCCTATCTCAGAGCGATCATCCACCACTTCTATGCCTCTGGAATTGCTAAAAGGCCTTGGTGGATTGCGTGGTTGACGTGGCTGAGAACAATTTCGACTGAGGTGTCCTTTCTTTTGACAATTGTAGCAAATTACTTCCCTGAGATCAGGAGGTTGTCTCCTCTTTAAGAACCCCTCCCGAGGTTGGAAAGGTGGTTGCGAATTATTGAGGTATGGTCTTGGCTGCGCCAAGACATCTTCAGCATGTGCCAATCGTCCTCTGGCTCTTGCTCGATCGGCTGACGTATCCATCGCATCTGGATGACGTCTGAACTGTCTCCAATTTGTTTGAGTTGGTGGTGATGGGCGAGGTTGTATCTTGTATTGATCAATTTTGTTCTTCATGTGAAGATATTGACCTTGACGTTTAATAGCCGATCTCTTCCAATCATCGTAGTCGGTGGGATTGTCGTGAAGATAGATGGTCTCATGTAGTTTGGTTGGCAGTCCATTTGCGAATAGATCGAGGACCATGGGTTGATCTATGTTGTAGCCAGCATATCTGACTAGTTGTTCGAACTTTGCCACGTACGCATCAATATCCCCTTTTTCCATCCTGATCCCCCTTCACAATTCTGTTTGTGCCTTTTCTTCCTTTAGGGTGTCCGCGTATTGTCTCATAAATGAGGAGTGTGTGTTGTACCATAGCCAAGGGTCGAGAGGATCTCTTCCATTGACGTCTACTTGGACTCGTAGCCAAGCAACCATTGATCCTACCCATTCGGTCACTGCCGTTCCTTGAATGTAAGTGAGAAATAACATAGCTTTCTGGTATGGGCTGCGCATAATGGAATGGGTAGTGTTGATTCCTTCATATAAGCTCCATTGCATGAGGAATTCTTCTGCTTTTTCACGGTCGCCCGCGAATATAGCTGGCGGGTTCCCGCAGAATTTGTCGTTGGTCGCTGGTACGGGTGCTTGCGCCGCTGGTATTGGCAATGGTGGGTTTCCAGCAGGTGGTCCTGCTCCACCATTCCCTCCACCTCCTCCACCACCTCCACCTCCTCCACCTCCTCCACCTCCTCCTGGGCCTCCTCCTTGGCCTCCTTGAGGTGGGTCCACAAGTGCTCGAAATGCCGTGATCGTTGGTGCCACTGGTGAGTTAGTAAGAGAATAAATTGGTTGCGTAGGCACACTTCTCGTGGATGCTTGGGCTTGGACATGAGAGGTGAGTGTCGTCATTGCTCCTAAGCGTAGTGATTCTGTAGCGATTGCTAAATTGATTCCTTGTTGTGATGGAGATGACGATCTTGCTCTAAGAGATGCGTTACTCTTAGTACTTGGTGATGGGGGTGGTGTATTGGATGCTGATTTGTCAGCTGGGGTTGCGTGTTCCAACTCTCGTACTTCTTCTTGTGTGAGCTTGTTGATATAGATGTCACAGCCTAAATCTTCCAAGGCTGTTCGGAAACCTTCCCACTCTCCGTCTCCGTTCTGTGGTTGGAACCAGCGGATTTCAACCCAAACGTATCGATCGTAGAGGAACTCCACTGCGACAGTTCTTTCGTCTTCTCGACTCTTGGCGTGATACCCTGTAGTACCTGTGGTTTTACTATACCGGTACTCTGTATTCTTGTGAAATCTTTGTGGTACGTTGTCAGCGCCTCTGTGTTGAAACCAAAGATCGTCACAGTTGTGACAACGTTCTCGTGTAGTTTCTGATGACGCCACGTTGAAGCTTGGTCTTAATGTAGTGTTATCACCTAACGCTTGTTCGACTTGAACAACCTTGCGGCGTGATACTCGAGTATATGGATGAATGTGAAAGTCACTGGCAACTTAGCTTAGTTGCACTGCCACTAGGTCGCTTTACTAGACACTAGGGTATCCAGAGGATAAGCTTCAATCGAGTGATTGGAAGACGAAAGGAGTTCGACTGGTGATGATTCAAGAAGACCAAGCTAGAGAGCCTTGGTCTTAATACTACAACTTATATACAGTTACTCGCTGGCTTTAAAGCGCAGCTTATAATCCAAACCCTAGTACCGCTATACTAGTAATGAGTCATAGTCCGTTCTAATAATACCTGAAACACCGGTGAACCCAAGTACCGGCGAAGCGTCAGTGTCCATGACTAATTGAGGCTTACTATCATAGTCATAACTGTATAGTAAGCGTCCCGAACTCCGAGACCTCGTAATGATGATGATGATGATAAGTCCGAGAGATGTCAAACCATGACACCACACTTCATGTATGCGAAGTCTTACCATCAACATATCAAAGATGACATGCACAACACTCATGTATGCCATGTGTTACATGTCACATACTACACATGACATGCACCACACCTCATGTATGCCAATTGTTCCATGTCATATATCACATAGGAGACATGACATGTGCAAGACCTCATGTATGCTATGTTGTGCTTCATGCGTTCTGTGTAATACATGCTATATGTGACATGTCTGCCTCATTCATGTCATGTGTTAGATGCCCTGAGCCTTATCGTCTTGTGCATGCCATGCATATCACATTTGCTTCTCCCTATCACAGTATTCGTATTTAACGTCGGACCACTCATCACATCTTCTAAGTAAACATTCACTGCCCACATCCTGACTCCTCATAACTACATTCCATATCTCACATCTCTGACATGATGCATCACCCGCTCTCTGCCAATTGCACATCTGAGCAATCAGAAACCTCACCTCAAGGTCATCGACCTCTCCATGCAGGCTTTGAGATCACATCACAAGATTCAGATATCCTAATGCAATATCTCGATGATTTTCAAGCTGCAAATAAGCAGGACTGACCTAAAGTGGTTGACACTGTAATGGGAAGGCTATATGCGATCCGACCACCAGATCCCACTTTCAATCAGGCAGAGGCAAAGATGGTATGTTATCCCACTTCACCATTGATCCAGCTTTGATTGAATCATTCAGAAAGTAAAGAAGTGGTTCTATAATCACTATGAGTGGTCCAAGCGCCAGTACACCAAGTTCACTCGCAAGTGGTCTGCAAGGAGTGCATTCTACCAGCTCAACCATGTGGAGGTCAAGCAGCGTGTAACAGAGGTATCAGGACATGAGCCAGGACACCCCTCATATCTAGGATGCCTCCAAGATGCCACTACCTATCTATGGAATGCACTCTCTCCCAATGACAAGGAGGAGTATGTGATCGCTGCAAGTGAGTGGTCAAAGACCACCCCACCTAAGAATGTTCAATCCAGGTAAGTGAGACTATCCAGATTCATATGTGTTCTAATCCTTTCCATAGAATGGCTGCCTCTATTCGCAAGCGGGTGATTCAGGACTTTCAAAGTCAATTGTACAAGACATGTGGGATTCGCACCCTTGTTCTCACAGCATATGAAGGTGAAGATGGTGACCTCAAGGTTGGCCTGTGAGTCTTGCAAGCATAATCAATGTCGATGGAAAGGTGATGCCTTTCATTGTCAGTGATGATGGACACAGCACTTCCATTGGTGGTCCAAACTTCTTTGAGTTCTGCCCAGACTATGAGAAAGCAGTCCTTTGGCAAGAATGGATTCAATTTGGAATCAAGTGCTTCTCAAGCGGTGAGCAATTCTTTTATTAAGATACATTGTATTCTCATCATACTTCCAGATACTGTTGAAAGTCTTCCAAAGAAGGATCGCTCCAAGACTGTCACAACTCACATTCCAATCACCTTGGATGAAAATGGAAGTCCTGACCTTCCAGAGATAACTATGCATCATGGGTATAAAACCAAGGTCGTTCAGTCCATGCTCAGGGAGTATTGCACTGCTCATATTCGTGAGTGCTTGCCCCATCGGACCACCCGCTCTTTGCATTACTTAATAAATGTGATTTAGGCTTCAGTACTGGAATGAAGAAACAGATAATCCCATGGGGAGCTCTGGTGAAAGATCCATATTCGTGGATAAGTGAAGAATGTGTTCCCCCTGGGTTTGAGTGGAAGGACCCATCTAAAATCCAGATAGGGGAGATATTCAGGCTCCTTGATCACTGGAGGGACCGCCAGGATCAGTTCCTTGATCCCCTTATTTGGATGCCATCATGTCCACCTTTGCTAGATGCCCTGAGGCCTTCTAAGCGCACATGCAACGTCGGGTGGAGCGCCACTCAGCAACGTCAAGTATCTGATGAAGAAACCTTTCAACTTCCTTTATCTGAGGAATGTGAAGAGGGTGACGATGACTCTCCCAAGATTGAGTCAAACCTTGGGTCAAACAATGCCTCATCTCAGGAGGATGAATTGGAGGAATCAGATGAACAGTCTCAATCTGTCCATATATCTGACCAATGCAGGAAGTCTGGTATGAATCATATGTATATAAAGGTGCTACATCTAGCTCATATAGCTTATTTAGTAAGTCCTGAGAATCATGAAAGAACTCCAACTCCAGAGGACTATGATCTGAACACCCATGAATCAGTCATATCACGTTGGTTTCCATTCCCATCATAGATATGTCACTGATACATCCCTAAATACATTCAGATATTGCCGAATCATCAAGGCGTCCACATGTACAATGGAATAGAAACAAAGACATAGAGGAATATCATCTGGGAAAAGGAAAGTGGTCTGCAAGGCCTTCAGATAAAGCTGGGTAATTAGTTCACATATTGATGTTTGGATCAGAATATGAACCATGAGGGTAGTGCAACTAACTTCACTCTGTATGTTGAGCACCATGTAGATGTTCGTACATGACTGAAAGGCCTTGATAAAACATTCATCTAACACCTGACGATATGTCTTGGTAAATAAAGATAGCGCTTTGCATCACTGGATATCATAGAAGTGTATTGAGATGTGTACATAGCCAACACCCCAAGCAGACTTTTGTATCATGTCTTATTGTAAGTCATCAGTGCATGCAGACTTGTGCCTACCATAGATCAATATCATTACCTCCCAGCCATACAGCAGAACCCCTGTACTTTTATATTTCATTTCAAGTCAATGATGCATTTCGAGTGGCCCGCGTTTCCACCCAATGTCAGTGTATGCATGTATTCAATATGTGTATCATTGTTCTAATGTTGGCTGACCCATACATACATTCTCAGAACTCAGGATATCACCTACTATCTTATATTATTGTCATCAATCAAAGAACAACAGTGGTTGACCCATCATTTCAGCCAATGTTAGCTGGAGAGTATTAATGTAAGATATGGCTATCTCACGGCTATGCTAATCCCATCAACAGTCATTTCAACTCATTCCAATCAACTTTACATGTACAACCCATCACATATCTTGCGCATCTTCACTTCATGCCATGTCTCTTCTGTAGCATCATTGGCATATGAGCTGTGGTAGATGTGTGGCTGGGTTCAAGCGAAGTATCCAACAGAGATATGCATGTATTGTTAATACTCATAGTACTATGCTGTTATCTATATGACTGGAAGCAATGGCCATGGGTCATCCTCCATCTATATGTACTTCCTGAACACTCCATATATCAAGCAAATTCTTATATCATTGCTTCCAATTGCATGAGCATGGCAGGTGGCCCAATGTTTCTGTCACAGTTTACATGTATAGTTACAGTATTGGTTGGCTCATGTGGATATCAGCCGACATTGGCTAGGGTATCATATGTCAGGGAATGTATAGGGATGTATTCATGGTCCTCATTGTAATGAGGGTGGACCAATTAACACCCCTGACCAATGTATTGAGATTACACAGCTATCACAGCTAGAAGGGCGGTCCACCCAACAGTATGTCTGTCATACATTTGCATGGTCCATCTAACTCTATTTATGTTTGCAAAGCATTGAGATGTATATGTCATAACAAGTACAGTGTTTGATGTCAAAGTATGTCTTTGTACATTCACAACATGAATTGAGATCCATGCATCACTATCAGAGCAAGCAGGTCGGACCACTCGACAGTATGACTTGGTATATTAGCATACCTGCACAATACATTGAAATGTATACATAGCTATCATAACAAGAGGGACAGAACACCCTCCACCCTACAGCATGTCTTATTTGCATAGTTTATCTCATCTCTTAAAGCTTGAGCAATAGGTTGAGATGCATTCTTTGTTATCATAGCAAGTAGGTTCCACTCCGACTGCCCAACAGCATGCCTTGGTACATTAGCATAGTCCATCTCAGGCATGAATATCTGAGCCATGTCTTGATATATTGGCAAAGTATCTTTCACACTTGCATATCTGAGACATGACTTCATTACAAACAGGTAAGTCCACTCTAAGACATTCCTAGGTATACATGTATAGTCCATCTTACATATGCATATCTGAGCTTTTGATTCAGCTCTTTACATAGTCACCCCTTCAACGTCTATCTTACATAGTCTTTATTCCATACAATCATATGTTCATCATATACCACTTAACATAACACGTCTAGTGTATGTCATCAGTCTCATTACTTGATCAGGTGGACCATAGATACCTCCCAGACACTTACCAGAATGCATGTACTTTGATATGATCATTTTCAGTCATATATGGACATCGGGTGGCCCGCCTATACATCGTGGACATTTGGTATATCATCCAAACTATTAAATCAATGTTTCTAATTAAGTAACCATGGCGGGTGGCCTGCTGTTTCAGTCAACATCAGCTGAAGTATCACATCCAGTCATATATGGGCGTCGGGTGGCCCGCCTATATGTCCTGCATATCACCCATACTCTTATACCATTGTTTCCCATCGTAAACGGCTGGCGGACTGCCCGCCTTTTCAGCCAACATTGGCTGGAGTATTAAACATGAAGAATCCTGCACGTCGGCCGACATCGGCTGGAGTATCAATCATTTAAGACTCTAAGCATCAGTTGGAGTATCAATTATGTAAGCCATGGCTATCCCATGGCTGTGCATGCTACACGACTTTTACCTCTCCCCACCCCCTATCAGGCCCAAAGAGACCAACAAAATCAATATATTTCTTGGCCTCAAGCCTCTTACAGACAACCCTGCACCAGCTGACAATAAAGAAAAGCAAGCCGAGGCCAACTATGCTAAACAAGTGGGAGCTCAATGCATCTCTCAAAGGAGCGACTTTGGGTGACGTCAATGCGGACACAGACGATACCCTCAAATGGATAAAGGGCAAGGTCGGCTTCAAGAAGCCCAAGGTACGACACTCATTTATGCCTTCATGATCTTCACTTCTAATTCTGGACTTCATTAGACAAAGAAAAAGTGCTCAACCTGAAGATTTGCAGAAGACTCGGATATCGTCCCTGTTGTTGATCAGATGGAAATTGACTTGAAGCCCATTGTCCCACGATTTTGAGGAACGCACACGATCAGAGGAGCCATCCACTGTCAATGGAATCAAGGTAGAGGACACTGACGCCAAGACAGAAGGATTGGCGGTGGTATTTGATGCACTCTGAATTTGTCCAGGGAATAACTTGATAACATACATCCTCCCTACAGCTGATGGCCTTGCGTCCCTGCATCCCTGCGTCCTCGCCTGGATGCTATCTCACTTTCCTACATGGAGGTTTCATCACACCATAGCTCGTCTTATCCGCTCGACCATCCACCCTCTTGTTCTGGTTCCTACTGGTGGCAAGGCCGAAAAGGTACACATACGGCAGGGTATGTATGGCCCGTGTCTTCACTCTATCCCAATGTTTACTTATACTGCAGCTAGACCACCAACGAAAACCGCGAGTAGCGCAGGTGCTCCTCACGTGGAATGGTGCATTTTGGGATGATCTGTGCAGGTAATGTATGTTAGAGAACTTATAACGACGCTTCAAAATGGGCATGTGCACAGACGGCCTTTCCAACAAGGGAGTGTTCCTGGATCCGAATTGTCAGCACCCCCAGCATGCGCCGACGCAGTCTCTGTCCCTTCCACCTGTCCTGGCATCAGCATTGGGGACTCTGTGTTCCACAGCGCAGACACCAAGGATGACGACGGCACAGCAGGTGAATCTTGGACAGACGTGGGTGGTGTATTCGAGTGGGGGTGCACGGAGTGCAGACACACAAGACGCTCACACTCGTGCTCTTCCTCTGCAATCTCATGCTTGAGTTCATGCTGCAAGTGCATTGACTCGACCGATTTTGCTTAGGAAGGGCGATTTTTGGGCTGATTATGAGCCCATCATGTCTCGGATAGTTTGTTTACACTTGGACAACTGTAGGTTGAATGTTGCATTACAGTCAGAAATGAAACCTTTGAAATCTCTACTACAGTTGCAACATATCCGGCAAATACAGTGTATCTAGGTAACACCTAGATCTCACCACTTTTTTCAGAAAACTATTAGCAAGGTTCCAAAATTGCTTTCTATCACTCACAGGCATGTCAATTACAGTGATTGAAAATCAGGTCTGTCTCTATGTATGTGTGCTTTGCATTAGATGCTGGTGTCAGTAAGACAGTATTGATTCAAGAACCCAGGTACTTATGCTCATATTTCTCTCACTGCAGATGGCTTAATGGATCTGACTCAACAGTTTCTGACTGGTCCTTATAACCTGCCATTTTACAGATGCTTTTGCCTACTTGGATGCAACCACTGTACTGTTGTATTCAATTGCTGACCTTGGTATCTACATTGATCCTCTTGACTTCAGATCACAAGTTTTTGACTAAAGCTTAATATTTGTAGCAATAGCATCAATACTATATACATAGGTAAGCCTACTCTACATCAATCAAAGGATCTTCACTCTCAATCCCACATTCATCCAGTGTTAGTAAGGTGAGTCCTGGGTGTCTTCTCAAAATATGGACATGATCTTTGTAAGTCCAAATTCCAACAAGGCTAACTATGGCTGATGTTTCCAGCACATATAGTGTGGGTGACCATTTCCCATACCATCTTCCAAACAATTTGCGGTGTTCTATCAAGGGGCAATATACAACAAGGGATAAGTCAGTCCCAGCAGACTGAGTAGTATAAAAGGCCAAGGCCTCTCCAAATATAGGTTTGAACTTCTCCACCTACACTTCTGTATCATCTATTGGCTGATCTCTTGGCTGTAGATCCTCCTTGGATGAGCCTCAAAGTACCTTGAGGTACGTGAAACAGACTTTTTTGAAAGCTCAAAGAGCTGACTTGTAAGAGTACTATTATTAGGCAGAGGGCACTTTCCCATCGCATGATTTTAGATGAGGATCTGCTTTAACTCCAATATAGAGTGGATTGCCTCTATGTGAGCCTTTATAATATTATCCTCCCTTCTCTGCTTCTGAGTGATAGGAAATTTTTTAAATAGAGAAGTCTTTGAGCTTTTGCCTCAGGTCTGGGGAGACTTCTGGATAGAGAAGATGTAAGAGTCTGACAGATTGCTTATCCTCCTTGTATGAGACTATATTTTTAAATGGAGATTTTTTTGACCTTATGCCATGCCCAATATCTCCTATAGCTCGCTCACATGTGGCTGAGAGCCAAATCTGATAGAGCCATTATAGGAAATGTGAAAGGGAATATGAATCAGCTGAAAGACACATAGTCTACAGTGATTGATTTTAGATGGGTCCATGCCAACATAGAGGCGTTCAAAGTCTTGGAGGAATATAACAATCTTGTCATAAAGTGTGGATAGATCTTTTGAGTTTGAGGACATGTGTCATAGCATACTCCACCACATTAGAGAATAGAGCAAAGTTCTCAACACTTTTTCATTAAATTCAAGCTCCCAAGCTATAGGAACAATATACAATGAAGAAGGGCCATCCACTCAAATATTTTAAACTGACTGTTGCGCTTATCATATATATTTCGAATAGGCCACAGAAAGATGAAGGAATGGTTGCCATAGCACTTCAACCTCTGCTCCAAGCTTTGAAGCTATATCTTCATTCATAAAAATATCTCTTCTGGTGAACTGAATGTGGTCCACAATCCCAAAAGTGTGGCATGCAGTTTTCATAGAAGAGATAAAAGGGTCAAGTGGGAAAAAATATGGATGTGAAAAGGCAGGGCTAGCTGCACAAATAGGAAGACCAGAGACACCAGTACTCTGCACAAGATCCAAATACTGTCTTCTTATGCCATTTGCAGCTACAGCTTCATGCTTCTCAATGATTTCCCAGTAGCCTTCTATAATTTGAATTGGCAAGCTATGAGGGTTATAGTGAGGGCACTTTGTATTAATATCACTTCCATCCTTTTCAGGTGGGTCAAGGGGATAGTACTGTGCTTTAGCACCTATAAGGCAAAATATTAAGATATACTAATATTATAGTATAATTCTATCTCATACCTTTAGTGTAACGTTTCCACTGAACGTTGGTTCGACTTGAACCCGAAGGCTTTCCTTGTATCACCTCTAAGTCAAGCGCATGGCTTGCAACCTAGGAATAACTTGTAAAGGGCGAATAACCACAGATGGTCCCCTTATACAGCGTCACTTGAAGATAACTCTTGACACAAGTGAACAATGAGAGAAGAATAGTCACAAAGACAAATGACTCTGCTATAAGAATGCTTTGATATGCCTGAGAGGAATACAGGTGGAAGTCAAAACAACTAAGCTAACGACTACTGGTGAAATCTGCCAACTACTTATAGTACTCCAAGACAGTATTTAAACTGAGCTTGAACTATAGTAAACACGACTCACGACCTAATCTGCCAATGAGAATTGTCCATCAAGCCACAGGGGCTTATCATGAAACATACAGTACATGAGGCATTTGGCCCCACATGAGTCAGAGATAAAGAACACCATATGACTCACAAATGACATCAGAACACAAGATAACAAGATAGCAAATGTCTCAGCACAATACCAGCGCATCAGAATACCTTCCATCAGAATCGACCCATACTGGGAATTGTCCAGACCTTCGGCTATTGGGAATTCCACATCCAACCTCGTGCCTACCATGGTCTCACATTATACAAAGCTCACCACCGAAGTCCATGACTTATGGCTTAGGTCAGATACATGCCATAACCTGGGACTACATGTGACATAATCACGTGATCTTCATCCATCCTGCTGTGGAGGTGCCAGCACTGGAGGGTTCTGCATGAACAAGCATTCCACTCACAAGCTGGGCGATCCTCAACGCTTCATCTCCTTCAAGGTAATCTTCTTTGCTTGTTCCTTGAGCCCACAACAAGAGCATGTACCTGCTCTTTTTTGTC
>WITN01001224.1:0-22724 GCA_015025155.1 Lactarius quietus
GAGAACGTGAAAGGAATGAGAAAGCCTGAGAAATGACACGCACATTTCAAGCAAATCATGCGCAGTATTTCATGATCCCATCGGTTTGCTCCTTTTATCTCCATCTCCCTTCGCCATACCGCACGTCCCAGATGTTCCGGCGATGAGAAGATTGGTATTGTCATCAACAGACCATCCTTCGTGCACGCGACGATGATAAGTACGCCGGCAGTGTTGTGTGTGAACATTCTTGGACCTAATGGGAGAAGAGTTCCTTGGAGAGCGCTGGACGTCGCAAGAAAGGGCTCGGTAGATGGTTCAGCGTGATGTTGAACGGATGCCTACCCTGCGGTCAGGAGCCGCGGTTATGAAGGAGGGAACAGAGACGAGGATGAAATGGACATGCATCACTCACGATGCACATCGCCGATGACATCGGGCTCACACGCGCCATCGTCTTAGATCCCATGCTTGATCTAAGTGAGCTTGGTATGTAACTCTTCGAAGAAGGTTCAGAGTCTTGTCTCTGGAACGATCACAAAGGTGGTACATGGAAGAGAATAATGTGGCGTCAGGAAATGCGGTACGAGGGCGGCGTATGAAGGAGCTGATGGTGGGATAGCGTACACGTCGAGGATATATGCATGTAACGCATGACATGGTGAGAGACGAGTTCACGAGCTCAGGCTTCAAATAAATAAGAAAAACATTTTTCTCCCTCATCACATTCAGCAGTCGAATATTATTGCAAAGTCTGGGCGTGGCTCATCTTTGCTGGCATCTACAGGTGGTTTTGGAGAGAGGGCGATACGAAGGTGCTTTAGCCAACTGAAGGCTGGCTAAGGATGAAATCATTCTTCCTTGGTATAGACAGTGACGGAGATACGGAATTGAGGATGCTCGACCAGAGATTTTGGTGAGGCGAGAAATAACGAAGTCAAGAACGAAGTCGTGGTTCTTGGCTATGAAAAACAGGTCCAGCCGGCCCGGACCTCGCGCTACTCTGACTTGGAGTCTCTCCGCAGTCTCTCTGATGTCCGTGTCCATTCGACTCCCTCATCTACACCGACCTCTTTGGATTACAACGCTATTTGCCAATGACAAACGATCTGTTGTTTTTTTTAGACAAGTTCGAGCCATAAAGTTAAAATGGCACCCTAGTATACGACGTGGTAAAATTGAGTTCAGGTCGAATGCGAAAGCGGTTCCATGCAAAGCTCTCCTAGCAAATATCTGCATTGAACGTATTCCTCACTTAATAGATGAGGTGTGTAGGACCTCAACGTCTTACATACTCTCTGCGATCATTCCTATGCGTGCACAGCGTGCATATATACTCGCACCACAACTCACCCAAGTGACCCAAGTTACCGATTCACCGATTCAACCTATGTGCCCACTCCGCTCTTGTGCGTGGGGTCAAGTACCGCATATGCATCCCCTCGCGTGTATCGTAACCCTCATTCTATCCACTGAAAATTGACCAAACTTCTTCAATATATATAATCTACCCTCCGTCTCCTATCTACCACATACTCCAAGATTTTTCTGGTACGAATAATGGGCTTCACGTACCGTGCTGAGTTGAGGAGGACTGGGAGATTGAGTTATCAGAGAAGTGTGTGTCCTTGGACCTTGTCGAGGTTCTTTTCAAAATGGAGCAGCCATACGTCCTCTGCCACTCTTCCTGCTTCAGTTCACCTTCTCGCTCGTTCCACTCTTCCATGAAGACACGTCTCATCACCACAACCTCACATACGTGACACATCCGCATTCCAGGCTCCACATTGCAGACGAGACGACTTGCTGCCTGTGCAATCACCGCTGCCCTGCCTGATTCAACCCGCTGTTCAAGCTTCAAGTTTGACCTAGCCCTCGCTCCGCTTATCCCAGCGCTCTTCACGCTCCTCAAGATATTCCTAAGTGGAAGGCTAGCCAAATCTTCATGCCTGCAGTGGCAGCACGCGCATGCAGAAAGCACCACTGCCTCTCTTCGACACATGGCTCTCAAACGAGAGCGCAATAGCAAACAAATATTGTATTTGGACGCTGTCTGACATTTTCAAGCGAAAAAGACGCCTGATTTCCCGAGCTGATGTCGGATTCTAGAACAACTGGCAGGACTACATGCGATGTAGACGCCGTGCTGCACGTACCTGCAACCGAAGTGGAGCGACAGGCGATGATGGTCAGCTTCCGCTGACCCACCCAATTCCTTCCAAACTCTTTACTTCCCGGAATGAACATCTGCCGGTTACTTATTCACAGTATTCGTATCGCGTGTTAAGACGGCTTGTGAAACATATTGGATTGTATGGACCAGAATGATAACATAGAGAGCCCAACAAGAACATATCTCGAACATATATATACCCTATTGTACATCTGATAGACCGAAGGATTGTCTTACACAATGTCATATTGGCCGTGGGAAGTGTGAGGGAGATGACCCCCTGTTTTCCCAACGTCTGAAACCCGACGTGAACGACCAGGGATGGCTATGTCAGTCGCTGGTGGCAGTGGCGGCGGTTGTAGTGGAGGATCCAGGATGTCCACAGTGTTTGCCTGGGTTGCGCGGTTAACTGACGGGGGATCGGGAGTGTCCTTATCCTCGCGCGAACCAGCCTTCGGGATACCTTTAGCAGTGCCTGGCTTAGGCGCAGAAGTCGGCTGTGGAGAAGTACCTGGAGATTTTGTGGCTGACGTCGGACAACGAGACTCTGGGTAAGATAATGAACGGCTTGATTCAATCATGGAAGAGTCAGAGATAAGGACGAACCGGGGATACCATCGAGTCCTGCTCCAGTAGAAGCTGAAGGCGGGATTGCTGGTGCGTCGGAATGAACCAGAATGTCTGTGGTGTTCTGGAGGGAAGCTGCACCGGTCGAGGAAACGGAAGAGGTAGACGTCGTGGTTACGGGGGTGGTGGGGGATATTCTTCGAGCGGAGGTCTCGATGTCTCGTGTGCCACCAACGGTGGTTGCTGGATCTGATGAGGTGGCGAGAATGCGGGGTCTTTCTATGGGCGTCTGACGAGTAGGGTGGAACGACGTTGGAATAGTGTTATTGAGCAGTGGGACATCGATACGGTTGCCCGAGTCGTCAACATGAAGGGCGGATACGGACGTGAATAGCACGTCAGGAGTGCGGGCAGGAGAAACAGAGACCAGAGCAGCGTCATCATGCAGGACGGCACAAGGAATGGCTATGGACGCAGAGACGTTGTGGACGTGAGGTGTCGTGTCAGGATGATGGCCAGGGTTGTTGCACAGTGGATACGAGAATGGGTTAGTCAGAACGTCATCGTGATCGCCAGTAGAGGCGGAGAAATGTGTTGGGGCAGAATCGGTGCCTTGGTGCAGAGAAACGTAAACATTGCGAATCTGTCTCAAGGTGTAGAACGCCATATGCAAATCGACATCTTCCTGCACTTTGCGAACGATTTGATTCCAGAGATCACAGAAGTCGTGCTGCAGTTCAGGTGACGTATCTAGCACGTTGAATTTGGAGGCTGCGAATAGAACTTTCGAGAACTCGTACATTGTCCAGTGCAGTTCCCTAAAACGGGTAAATTGCTGGCGAGTGATGTGAATCAAGAGAACAAGTGACAGGCTGTCACCATGCGTGGCGTAGTTACGGAGGACAGATTCTGGGACAGTCAGTTCATCGGAGGCCACAGTAAACCAAATGTCATCGCGACGTTGTGCCCTTGCGACAACACTTGAAACTAAGGCTTGCATAACCGTAGTATCCCCTTCATCGCCACTGCCCCAGCCTCTCACCAAACGTGCAATTCCGGCAGATTGCACCGGTCCATACCGACCTTCTTCGGATACGATTCTGCGAAAAGCATCCCAGACAGAAAAGTCCGTTGGATCGAAGGCCCTCCCGCAGATGGCAGTCCTCCTAGTTTTGACGTGCTCTGGCAACAAATCAGATGCCAAAGTACGATCCGACAATCCGATCCATGCGTTCAAAAGCTTCTCCCGTCGGTCCCAAGCGAAATCGGGCAGGGGATCTTTAACCATTTTCGAGCTGCGAAAGCCAGGCAAGCCGGCAAAGAAGCGCTCCAATTCGTGATCTTCGTCCAAACTGTCGAACGTCCACAGGAATGCGCGGGTGTCAATCTCCGGTGGTGAGTGCAAAGCAGTTTCTTCGGCCATCTTCAGCATGCCTTGCATAAGTAATTCGCGATAACGTTCCTCCAAACTTCGAAAGCGCTCTGTATAAGTATAGTCTTGGCAAATATAGTCTTGACTATAGTATACAAACTGAGCGATCCACCGAAGGACCCGAAATGTGAGCAGTTTTATTCCCATAACAATGTGCCACGCCGGCAATGAGAGTGGGGTGTGGTACGGGCTGTCATGACGAAAGAGTGGGACAAGTGTGATACAACCGTAGAGTGCCGTGCAAGCGCCGACCCACGACAGCACCAACTTGAAAATCGTGAGATTAATGTTCCATAGAAAGACAGCTAGGCCGGCGAAGAACAGGAATAGGGAAATATGTAGCATCGTCGGCAACGCCTCAACTGCCCACGGAAGGAGGAATTTGTCGACTCCTTCAGCAAAGAATGCACGGATCCGAGCTCGCCTGTGTGGACTGTAGCGTGGCTGGGTGACCTTCAGGTATCTTCGCGCCCACTGCTGTAGCAACGTCGCAAGCAGGGCACAGGTGATACTGATCACCAGACTCAAGAACCACAGCCCATTTACCCAGATGGCATAGTTTGGTGGAGAGAACGGAGGTGGGGAAGAGGGGAGGGAACTCGAAATATTGGGGTCGGCCATAGTCCGGTAGATGTTCGAGAGATAGAAGTTGGAGGTGTCTTGCGGATTCTCTTGGAGGTCCTGGATCGACACCGAGATCAACGACGCAACAGCAGCAGAGAATAAACCGGTCTATGGGAGATGAGATCTATGAGAAAGCGCATAGCATTGGGAGACGGTGACGCACAAAGATGAGAATTCCATCAGCGTCCGCTTGCCAAGCTTCGGCCATCTTCTTGTCCTCTTCCGTAGCCATTTCAATGTACATGGAGAAAAGGCGACCGGAACCATCAATAAAGTTAGCTTCTCCCGGTGTGGCTTTATTCTGCGCTGACGAGGGTGGGTACTGGTAGTCACCTGTGATAGCGTCAGTGAAGGGTGAGAACGGTGAGGTCAGTCAAGCGTGAGCACCTGTTCCCGGGTCTATAGCTGCCTCGGCTACATCGATGCCTTCGGGGGGAGCTTGAGACATCGAGGAGTATGGTGTGGACCAATTACGAAGAGGACAATGTCAGTGGTGTCGCGGAAGGCGTTAACAGCCTGGCGCCTGCCCTGCAGGCCCAACTAGCCGCGTGGCAATGAGGCGGCGATACAGAACCGAACTGCAAGCGCTCAATTCTGAACAGTTCGTCCCAAAACAGTCCCAAAACAGGCTTCAAGTATCGCATTTATACAGTAACACGCATCACCGCCAATATTACCCGTCCGCCGTCCCACTGCCTGCATCCGGATCCGTCTGCGAATCCCCACTCGCACCACTACCGGATCTAACACTCGACGTCCTCGCCCTGTCGCTGCCGGCTTCCCAGCCGCAGCAGCGGTAGTACTAGCACCAGGGCTCACCACCGAAGAGGAGGGACTCGAGGCGCGGTCCTTAAGGTTCAGTAGATGCTTGAAGAAGTTCTGCAGTACCTCACGCTGCGTCGAGATTGTAGCGCTCTCAAGGATAGGTGACGTCAGCGCACCCATGCGCCTGCCGAGGCCAAGGCCACCAAGCGAGTTGCTGCCACCCGTCTCTGCCAGCGCGCACTCGACCCTCAGCGGTGTGATGGACGACGATCCAAGGGTCCGACGACACCTGCGGCTGGCGTCGTTTGGAGTGCGGAAGATGACTCGTGGGTCGTGATCCGCACGCCGCGCGTTCTCGTGTCGTAGTTCTTCGTGAGAAAGGTTTGTTCAAGTGTCGATATGTTGAGGGGTGGGAACGTGGTCGGTTTTATCGATCAAAATCTCAGTGCTAGCGAACGAGGAGTCAGGGAGGAGCACGTACTTTGAGGGTTAGTCCTACACGAACTAAGTTAGTCCTGCACGAGGGAGGCGTACAGCTTTTGCGCACAGCTCTCCGATGGTCATCTATGTCGACTCGGGCATCAGATGACAGATCATCCTCCCATGCCTCGCCCCACGCTTTCTCGTCGGAGCCATCCCGTAGCATCGCGCTCCACCCTCAACTGTCCCACCCTGCAGGCATAACGATACGGTCGTGGTCAACTGTATGCGGCTTGTGAGCGAATAGGAATGGGCTGCGTGCTGGTACAGCAGTGTCGTTGAGCGCGCCGTTAAAGACAGGTGCTGGGAATACATATTGAACACGCAGCGTGTATTGGTGCATGATATTGAGTATTGTCGCTGCGGTGTTGCATAGAAAAGGCTTGCGCCATCTGCAACCGCCATCCCACGAAAGTGAGAAAGGTAGGAAGCCTAAGAGGCGATACGCACACTTCAAGAAAATGGAGCGATCCTCTCATTCACCTTTCTCGCCGTTTACACTCCGCCCATCCCAAACCTGCCCGCACCGAAAGGGTCTCTATTATTGACGATCAGGGACGCTTTGGTGCACACGACGACGATAGGTACGCCAGCTGTGCCTGATCTCCAGTTACCGTTGATTGTGTGTGTGGAATAGGGTCGGAGAGGTGCTTTCCTCGGAGTGTCTATGCGTATCAGGCTTCGGCATATTGGACTCTCGGATCGTGGGACTGGGGAGATGAAAAAGATCCTGGGCGGGCGGGCGATATATGCAAGGCCAAGTCTACGTCGAAGGTAAGCTGACGTCGCGGCCGTCGGGGTTAATTGGGTTGAAAACACGGCAAAGTGTTGGGGACTGTCAAGCCGTAACCTCGGCGTCACTGTCCAGGGAGGAGCTGCTATATCATGTTGGGTGCCGGTCATGGCCACTGTGGATGGAACATGGGGAGGAAGAAATGAGAGGATGCTCTTTGCGAGTGACTTCGAGCGGACGGGCGCTGTCGCATTGGAGCTCAATGTTTGATCCAATCCAAGCGAAAAAGATGTGTTTATCGTCGAGGACGACCCATAGTTTTGTTCAGTTCAGCAACGATCACGACGGAGGTACGAGAAAAAACAGATTTTGGCTGTCAGGGCGGTGTATGAAGGGTTCGACAGTGGGACGGTTTACATGGATAGTCGAGCAAAGACGTCTCAAAGTGAAGGTCAAAAAGGTCTAGGACACGTTGAGGCAAGTTGAGTAGATAATGGAGCTTCTGCTCTCTCATTGCGTACCTCGGCCCAGTCACATCACAATGCAACGTCTGTCCGTAGCTCATTTTTTCTGGGTTCTGCTGGAGAGAATGCCCGGGATAGAAACGACTGGCGGAACACTGACAAAGGCGAGGAAGCTCTTTGTTGGTATGGAGCGTGACGAAGGTGCAGCAGTACCAAGGCCTTGACTAGAGAGGGCTCTTGGGAAGGCGCGACGACGGCGCGGCCCGTTCTTCTCGGAGAAGAAGAGCAAGAGTTCTTGATTTTGTCATTGAAGGCAGTCGAGGGACCAGAGCACCTGCTCGGGCTCTGCTGTGTGAAATCACCTGGTGGATTCAACACGCTCTTATGACAAACTGCCCTCCGTCTATGATTTACGTCTTGCTCCCGGGCCTAGAATTGCTAACACGAACAACTGCTGCCTGACATCGTTATCAGAGAACTACGTGCCCTCGGGGCGCCTGCCGACGATCTTTCCAATACGGAGCAGCCGTATGTCCTCCGCCCTTCTTACTGCTTCACCTGCAAACACGTTTTGCTCTTCCCACTAAGACATGGCCCATCGCCACAAGCTCGCTCACGTCTGCGTGCTGGGCTCCGCATCGACTTTCCGCTCTGCTGCTCTGCCCGATTATACCCGCTCTTCAAGCTTCAAATATGACCTCAGGCTGTCTCTTCCTACGCTTATCCTAGCGCTCTACGCGCTCCTCCAGATATTGCTAAGTATAAGACTAGTCAATTTTCTTGATGGCGGTACGCGCACAAGGAAAATGCCACGTCGCTCCTCAACACATAGCTCTCCAACGAGAACGCCATAAACGAATGTAGTGGTTGGACGCCGCCCGCCCGATGTCTGAGCGGAGAGAATTCCTGCTCGACCAAGCCGACTTCGGCGTATACCACTAGGTCGGACCGAATGCAAAGTAGGCGCTGCGCTGCAGGTGCCGGTAACCAAAGTGGAGCGACAGGCGATGACGGTAAGCTCCCCCGTCCCAGCCAATCCTCTCCAAACTGTTTACTCGCTGGGAAATAAGCACTAACCAGCTACTTCGTGAGAGCATTTATATAGGATGATCAGACAGCTTATATACCAGAAGATTATAAACATATTGAATACTGTGTACCAGAATGGTAACATCGAGAGATCGACAAAAACATGCGTATAACCTATCGTACATCTAATAGATCGAAGGAATGCCTTAGACAATGTCATATTGGCCGTGCGAACTGTGAGGGGGATTATCTCCTGCTTTCCCAACGTCTGAATCCTGACGTGAAGGACCAGCGATGGCTATGTCAGTAACTGATGGCAGTGGCTGCGGCTGCGGTGCCATAGTGTTTGCTTGGATTGTGCGGTTCACTGATGGGGGATCGGGAGTGTCCTTATCCTCGCCCGAACCAGCAGTCGGGCTACATTGGGCAGTACCTAGCTCAGGTGCAGAAGTCGGCCGTGTAGAAGTACCTGGAGATTTGGTAGCTGGTATCGAGCGATGAGACTCTGGGAAAAAGAATGACTGGCTTGATTTAATCATGGAGAGAGTCAGAGATGGGGACGGACCGGTAATATCATCGAGCACATGTCCAGCAGAATCTGAGGGCGGTATCGGTGCGTCGGAATGAACCAGCAGGTCAGTGGTGTCCTGGAGGGAAACCGCACCTGGGGAAACGGGGGCAAATGTCAAAGTCGCTGGGGTGGGGGGCATTGTTTGAGCGGAGGTCCTGATGTCTCGTATGGCACCAACGGTGGTTGCTGTATCTGATGAGGTGGCGGGAATGCGGGGGGTTTCCATGACCGTCTGACGAGTGGGGTGGAACGACGTTGCAAGATTGTTATCTAGAAGTGGCACAACTATACGGTTGCCCGAGTCGTCGACATGAAGGGCGGATACGGACGCAGATGGCGCCTCAGGAGTGCCGGCAGGAGAAACAGAGGCCAGTACAGCGTCATCATGCAGGGCGGCACGATGAAAGGCTGTGGACACAGAAAGGTTGTGGACGTGAGGAGTCGTGTCAGGATGATGGTCAGGGATGTTGCACAGTGGATACGAGGATGGCATATACAGAACCTCATCTTCATTGTCAATAGAGGTGGAGAATCGTGTTATGGCAAAATCGGTGCCTTGGTGCATAGCAACGTAAACACTGCGAATCTGTCCCAAGACATAGAACGTCATTTGCCAATCGTTATTTTCCTGCACTTTGCGAACGATTTGATTCCAGAGCGCACAGAACTTGTGCTGCAGTTCAGGTGACGTATCTAGCGAATTGAATTTGGAGGCTGCGTAAAGAACTTTCGAGAACCGCATCACCGGCCAGAACTGTTCCTGGAAACAGGCGAATTGCTGGCGAGTTACGTGGATCAAGATGGCAAGTGACAGACTGTCCCCGTGCGTGGCGTAGTCTCGGAGGACAGATTCTGGGACAGTCAGTTCATCGGAGGCCATAGAAAACCAAATGTCGTCGCGACGTTGTGCCCTTGCTACGATACTCGAAACTAAGGCTGGCATAACCGTAGTAGTCTCTTCATCATCGTAATTTCCCCAGCCTCTGACCAAACGCACAAGTTCGGCAGATTGCACCGGCCCATATTTGTCTTCAGATACGATTCTGGGAAGAACGTGCGAGACAGAAAAGTCCGTTGGATCGAAGGCCCTTGCACAAATGACAGTTCTCCGACTTTTGACGTGCTCTGGCAACAAATCGGATGCCAAAGTACGGTCCGACAATCCGATCCACGTGTTCAAAAGCTCCTCCCGTCGGTCCTCAGAGAGATCGGGCAAAGGATCTTTGACCATTTTCGACTTGCGGAAGCCAGGCAAGCCAGCAAAGAAGCGCTCCAATTCGTGATCTTCGTCCAAACTGTCGAACGTCCACAGGAATGCGCGGTTGTCAATCTCTGACGGTGAAGTGAAAGCAGTTTGCTCGGCTATCTTCTGCATGCCCTGTATAAGCATTTTGCGATGACTGTGTTCCAAATCCCAATATCGATTGTAAACTAAATAATTAAAGTACAGGTCGGCGAGCCAACGAAGGACCCGAAATGTGAGTAGTTTTATTCCCGTGACAATGTGCCATGTTGGCAACGAGAGTGGGGTGTGGTATGGGCTGTCATGACGAATGAGCGGGATAAGTGTGATGCATCCGTAGAGAACTGTGCAAAGGCCAATCCACGACAGCACCAACTTGAAAATTGTCAGATTGACGTTCCATAGAAAGGCAGCTAGGCCGGCGAAGAACAGGAATAGGGAAATATGTAGCATCGTCGGCAAGGCCTCAACTGCCCACGGAAGGAGGAATTTGTCGACGCCTTCAGCAAAGAATGCGCGGATGCGAGCTCGCCTGTGTGGACTATAACGAGGCTGGGTGACCTTGAGGTACCTTCGCGCCCATTGCTGTAGCAACGTCGCAAGTAGGGCACAAGTAATACTGATGACCAAGCTCAAGAACCAAAGCGCGTTGACACAAATGGCATATTTCGGTGGAGAGAAAGGCGGTGGGGAAGCAGGGAGAAAACTCGAGACATTGGGGTCGGCCATAGTCCGGTAAATGTTCGAGAGATAGAAGTTGGAGGTGTTCTGCGGGTTCTCTTGGATGTCCTGGATTGACACAGAGATCAACGACGCGACAGCAGCAGAGAATAAACCGGTCTATGGGAGATGAGGCAGTGCATAATATCGGAAGATAGTGACGCACAAAGATGAGAATTCCGTCAGCGTCCGCTTGCCAAGCCTCGGCCATCTTCTTGTCCTCTTCCGTAGCCATTTCCATATACATTGAGAAAATAGGACCGGAACCATCGATAAAGTTAGCTTCTTGTGTCGTTTTATTCTGTGCTGATGGGGGTGGCCCGGGTGGGTACTGGTAACCACCTGTGACAGCGTCAGCGATGGGTGAGATTGGTGAGGACAGTCAAGTGTGAGCACCTGTTCTCGGGTCTATAGTTGCCTCGGGTACATCGACAGCTTCGGGAGGAGCTTGAGACATCGAGGGGTATGATGTGGACCAAATGCGAAGAGCACAATGTGGTATCGTGGAAAGGCGCCAACAGCTTGATACCTACCAGGCGCGTGGCAATGAGGCGATACGCGACCGAACTGCAGGCGCTTAATTCTGACCGCTATGCCCTAAAATGGGCTTCAAGTCTCGCATCTTATACTTCGTGACAAGTCAATCAGAGTATGCATGAGGGATTGTCGTTATAATGCGGGATTAGACATTCGCATCCTTGCGGATACAGTCGCGGCGGGTATCACCTGGATGACCTGCGGTCAACGTAGGTAATGACTCCGAGGGTATCGCGACTCTACTGTAACAGGCACAACTGTCAATGCTACTCATCCTCCGTCCCACTTCCTGCATCGGGAACTGTCTGCGAATCCCCACTCGCACTCGCACCGCCACTGCCACTACCGCGCGACGTCCTCGGGCCTGTCACCGTGGGCTTCCCAGCTGCATTAACAGTGCCAGGGCTCACCGCCGAGGCGCCGGGACTCGCGGCACGATCCTTGGGATTCGGCAGGCTCTTGAAACGGTTCTTTGACACCTCGTGCTGCATCGCGCCTGGTGCGCTTCCGAGGATAGGCGATGTCGGTGCGCGCCCGTGCATCTACCGAGACCGACGGTAGCGCCCGCGCAGCTGCCCTCCATCTCTCTCAGCGCACGCTCGACCGTCGGCAGCGAGAAGGGCGACGAGCCTAAGGGCCCGACGAGGCCTGCAGCAGGCGGTGCGGATGCGTCGTTGGGAGTGTGGAAGATTCCACGAGGGTTGCGATAGGCCTGCCTCGCATTCTCGTCGTATTTCTTCGCGAGGAAACCTTGTTCGGGTGTCGGTTTGTTGAGAGGCGGGGGCGGCTACCTCTTCTTGGATGAGAAAAATTAAAGAATGTAGGAGAAAGGCACATACTTTGGGGCCCGAGTCCTGCATGAGGGACGAATACAGCTTCCGTGCACCTTTGACTCGGGCGTCGGATGAGAGATGCGCGCCTTGCCCCACGCTTTTGCGTCAAAGCCGTCGCGTCGCGTAACGCGATCTTTCCCCAACTGTCCCATCGCGCAGGTACAACGATGCGGTCGCGGTCGAGTGTGATCAGTTTGTGAGCGAATGGGAATTGGTTGCGCACTGGCGCCGCAGTGCCGTCGAGCACCCCGTTGGGGGTAGGCCTGGGGGAAATAGTGCAAGAAGGGGTTCGGCAGATAGTTCAGCGGAATGTTGAATGTGCGCCTGCCCTGAGGTCAGGAGCCGCGGCCAGGAATGAGGGGGAAATGACGAGGATGAAATGAATATACATCGCTCACGATTCTCCTTGCGGATGACCTCGAGCTCGCGCGCGCCATCGCCTTGGACCCCAACACTTGATCCAAGTGAGCCAAGCATAACTCTTCGAGAATTACGGGGTGTAGTCTAGTACTACTACAAGGGTGATATGCAGATGCAGAGAAGAACGGCAGGAAGAAATGCGGTACGAGGGTAGCGTATGGAGGAGCTGATGGTTGGACGGCGTACACGGATAGTCGAGGATATCTGCATGTGATGCATAATACGTTTAGGGGCGCGCTAACGAGGTTCAAAAGATATGAGACACCTCATTACATTCAGCAGTCGAATACTAATGCAAAGTCTGAGCGTGGCTCATCTTTGCTGGCACCTGCAGGTGGTTTTGGAGAAAGGGGATACGATGGTGCTGAAGGGTGGCTAAGGAAGAGGTCACTATTCGTTGGTATAGAAGGCGACGGAGATACAGAATTGAGGACGCTCGACAAGAGGTCTTGGTGAGTCGAGAAGTGACGCAGGCGCGACTCGGGCGCGGGTATGAAAAACTGGTCCGGTCGGCCCGGACTTCCCTCCATTCTCTCGTGAGTGCCCATAACTTCACCATAACACCTAGTTAGTGGATTCAACACTCCCTTGGTTCAGATGGCACCAGACCACCGCGTTGACATTTCCACCCTTTCGCTTTATCAGCGACAAGCAGTCTGTTATCGCAGAAAAATCGAGCTATATGGCTGCCTAGGTGCAGTCGGCCTCCACGTTGTTGTCAGACGTGTTCATCAGCCAGAGGTGGTTGCGGGCTCGCAGATATAGAAGAGCACAGTTGAGGTCGATGACTCCGATGCCTGAGGTCGGCGAAGAGGGCACACTATCGATTGGGAGGATATCATTCCGGTTCTCACTCTAGAGATTGGCCAGATCCGAGTACAGCTGTCGAGTACGAAACGATGCCATCCGAGGGCCCCTCCTCCCTTCCAATCTCTCCAAACATCTCTGCGTTCTGACAGGGTAATTCGAAAATTGATTCATGTGGCACATCCCTGTCTTCCCCATCCTCTTCGAAATTCATACTAATTTCCCGAGTGTGCGCAGCATTCAAGCACAATCAAACATACCTCGCTCAGGACGCCGGCACCCAACCTCTTTTCTCACTATCTCGCTCACCATGTATATTCCGTGCCCAACTCTAGACCGGGTTCCTATGGTCTGCCCATGCTCGCATTGTGAACAAAGACGTCGATTATGACGGAGGCAAAGTCTCGTTGCTGCCTCGCGATTTTGACGCATTCACGTAGTATAAACCTCTATCTACAGCCAATTCAGTGGGAACGGCACTATTTTCTAATGATCTACAGGAAGGAAACTGGCGAGTACTAGCACTTGTTCCCGTACGTGCACGCACGCTGGTATTTCAGTATCGATGCATATGGCATTGACGGGGCATGTGTCCAATCTTGATGTAATTGCAGCTGTTAGCATTGGGTAATCTGTATTTCCTCTCTCCACGCTGGCTATTTTCAAGCGAGGCCACTCATTTAGTGCATCGTTGACCGGGAGGTTTCAAGGAAGCATTAAGCAGCAGCGACAAGGACCCATCGTCTTCAATCCTCATTACAGTATCTCAGCTCTTCTCCTGCCACGCCTCTGACTTTAGAACCCAGAAACCCAAATTTAATCCTTCAGCGATACGAGAGGGTAGGTTCGATAATTTTTTATTCCCATACGCTCCGACGCACTTCACCCCAACATGCTACAGGGTGTCCCTACGCGCCCTCGCCCTCGCTTCTCAAAAGTCTCGACCTGATCGTAGTATGCGGTCTGTTACGCGTCGATGAAACAAGTATGTTTGATATGCCTTCTTCCCTCACGACACCTTACACCACAGACTCTATAACACAGATGACATTCGACACCGGTAGGTCACTAAGGGAAAGACTTGCCGTCCTTCCTCTGCCTCTTCTGCCTCTCTTTCTGTTTCACTGCGCTGACGCATTACTATCTTCCCACACAGACATGGCACACCACCTCAAGCTGGTTCATGTCTACGCAGGCAATGCAGCGTGACGCGCTCGACGCAATCACCATGGCCATGTCCGAGCCTACTTTGGCCTGATCTTCAAGTCTCAAACTGTAATTCTGACATGTTCCTCGTTGCTTGAGATCAAGTTCTCTTAGCGTTTACCCAGATATTACCCAGTGACAGGCTTGACGCAGGCAGGCAGACACCACCTGGAACACGCTTTTTGCACCAGGTGAATGTATTATCACTCCAACGAGAGCACAAAGATAAGTTATCAAGTTAGATATCGCCCGTCTCTAAATATACGTGCTGGTCTTTTCCGACTTCCGAATTCTGTGCAGGATCCTTCGTGAGAGTGGCTGCTGTGCTGTAGTTCTCTGTGGCAACCCTGGTAGAGCGCTGAGTCATGACTTTAATTCGAAATTGTCAGAAACAAGCAAATTCCCGCCAGATATTTCGTCACGGTGATCGTATCATGCGTGAAGAGATATCAGAAGACAAGAAATGTATCATATTAAATAGCATACAGAATAGAGACGTCGAGAGCACAAAGAAGAACATACATTTACCCAATCGTACAACCGATAGTTCGAGGGATGTGTTTGTACGATCTCGTACTGGCCATGTGAAGTGAGGAGGATGATCTCCTGGACGTTCAGCATCTAGTTCCCGCCGTGAAGGACCAGCGATTGCTATGTCAGTAGCCTATGGCAGTCGCGGCAACGGTCGTGGAAGTTGCGGGACGGCCATATCGTTTGGCTGGATTGCGCGATTCATTAAAGTGGTACCAAATCTGTCCGTATCTTCACGTGAACCAGCCAACGGCATTCCTCTAGCAGCACCAAGCTCAGGCACAGAAGTAGGCCATGGAGGAGTACCAGGAGAGGTTATATCCCGTATCGAGAAACGCGACTCTGGGAAAGGGTGTCAGCAATTAGATCAGTCGTGGGACAGTCAGAGACAGAAACGGACCCGTAGTTTCACCGATCACAGGTCCACGAGAAGCCGAGAGTAGGCTCTCCTCTTCATCGGAGTGCAAAAAGGGGTCTACGGTGTTCTGGACGGAAACTGCATCGGTTAAGGTAACAAGAGAGGTAGACGCTGAAATTGAAAACATGGTGGAGGGGATTCCTCGAGCGGAGGTCTCCGGGTCTCGTGTTTCACCAGCGGCGATCGCTGGAGCTGGTGGAGTGGTGGGAACTCCGTGGGGTTCCATGGCTCTCAAGCAAATGGGGTAGAACGACGTTGAGATATTGTTGCAGGGAAGTGGCATGGCAATCCGGTTTCCCGAGTTGTCAACATGAAGGACGGTGGCTACGGACGAGGATGGCGCATGCGGAGAAACTGGGGCCAGTGCAGTGTTATCATTCAGGGCAGCACGAGAGGAGATGTCGTGGATGTGAGGAATCGAGTCTGGATGATGGCTGGGGATGTAGCACAAGGGATATGCGAGCGGCTGCCAGAGAATGTCATCCCAATCGCCAGTAAAAGCAGAGAATTGTGTTGGGGCAGAATCGGTACCTTCGTGCAGAGCAAGGTAAACCTTTCGAATCCGCCCCAAACTAAGGAACCCCATATCCCAGACATCATCGTTCTGTACTTTGCGAACGATTTGATTCCAGAGTGCACAGAAATCGTGCTGAAGTTCGGGTGACGTGTCAAGCACATTGAATTTGGAGGCTGCTTTCAGAGCTTTCGAAAACTGGTGCCCTGGCCAGTACGGTTTCTGGAAAAGTGTAAATTGTTGGCGAACGATGTGAACCAAAATGGCAAGCGACAGGTTGTCACCATGCGTGGCGTGGTTTCGGAGGACAGACTCTGATATACCCATTTCATTGGAAGCCATAGCAAACCAAAGGTCATCGCGCCGTTGTGCCCTTGCAACGACACTCGAAACTAAGGCTTGCATGACCGTAGTAGTTTCTTCATCCCCTCCATTGCCCCAGCCTCTTACCAAAGGCGCAATTTCGGCAGATTGCACTGGCCCATACTGGTCTTCGGATACGATTCTGCCAAGAACCTGCCAGATAGGAAAGTCCGTGGGATTGAAGGACTTCGTACAGATGACAGTTCTTCGACTTTTGACCCATTCAGGCAACAGATCGGATGAGAAAGTGCGGTCCGACAATCCGATCCACGTGTTCAAAAGTTTCCCCCCCTGGTCCGAAGTGAGATCGGGCAGAGGATCTTTGACCATTCGCGAGCTGCGGAAGCCAGGCAAGCCGGCAAAGAAGCGCTCCAGTTCATGATCTTCATCCAAGCTGTCGAACGTCCACAGGAACGCACGGGTGTCAATCGCCGGTGGTAAGTTCAAAGCGGTTTCTTCGGCCATCTTCTGCAGGCCCTGTGTGAGCAATTTGCGATAAGTTCGCTCCAAATGCCGAAAGCGATCGTAAGCTGCGTAGCGAAGACGCGGAAAAGTAGACAGCCACCGAAGGACCCGAAATTTGACAATTGGTATCCCTGTAACGATGTACCATATCGGAAATGAGAGTGGGGTATGGTATGGGCTGTCGTGACGAAAAAGCGGAACAAGTGTGATGCACCCGTAGAGAGCTGCGCAGAGGCCGACCCATGACAGTACCAAGTTGAAAATTGTGAGATTGACGTTCCATAGAAATACAGATAGGCCGGAGAAGAACAGGAATAGGGCGACATGCAACATCGTGGGCAACGCTTCGACCGCCCACGGAAGGAGAAACTTGTCAACGCCTTCAGCAAAGAACGCACGGATGCGAGCTCGCTTGTGCAGAGAGTAACGTGGCTGCGTCACCTTGAGGTATCTTCGCGCCCACTGCTGTAGCAACGTCGCGAGGAGAGCACAGGTGAGACTGATCACCAAGCTCAAGAACCAGAGCGCATTCACCAAAATGGCATATTTCGGTGGAGAAAACGGCGGTGGTGAAGCAGGGAGGGAACTGGAAATATTGGGGTCGGCCATAGTCCGGTAGATGTTCGAGAGATAGAAATTAGAGGTGTCTTGCGGGTTCTCTTGGATGTCTTGAATCGAGACCGAGATCAAGGATGCAACAGCAGCAGAGAATAAACCGGTCTATGGGAGATGAGACAGTGGATAACATCAAAAGATAGTGACGCACGAAGATGAGAATCCCGTCCGCGTCCGCTTGCCAAGCTTCGGCCATCTTCTTGTCCTCTTCAGTAGCCATTTCCATATACATTGAGAAAATAGGACCGGAGCCATCAATAAAGTTAGCTTCTCCATGGGTCGCTTTATTCTGCATCGAATGGGGCGGATATCGGTGGTCATCTAAAGCGGCGTCAGTGACAAGTGAGATTGGCGAAGACAGAGTCAAGTGGGACGAAGATACCTACCTGTGCCTACTATACTTGCATCGGTTATGTTGATATATTCGGGAGGGGCTTGAGACATCGATAGGTATGGTACGGAGACTACTATGTGGGACGGAAGCGACCTGGGGCAGCCCTTTGGCCAGCCGCGAGGAAGCAATGAGGCTCGACTGAATTGCAAGCGCTCGATCCGGTTCACGCGTTGACCGAACGGCAGGCGCTCGATCCGGTTCGTCCCGAGTCTTAGTAACCATAACCCTACCGTTGGCTGTCATGACCACATGTCTCCATGAACAACTCTGTTTACACACACCTGCTATGCTACGCTACTATCTTCATTAATGATGAGGAGAAAACTATCATACTGAGGCTCCATGGAAACTCAAGCACTCGAAATTCAAAGTTAAAATTAGTGGGTTGTGAAGGACTAGGAGCATATACCTTGGATATACCAGTCCGAACAGTGGGAGTCAGTGTTAAGTCTCTCAGTTACATTTTATATCGAAGTCTACAGAGTTGAGCTTGAACGTTGACGTCACTTGATCCACGCAAGCCTCCTACACCTCATTCCCCCCTCATTCGCTACATACTCAATACTTCTGAGGGTCCCTTGTAAAACCTTCGCGGCGCTGAAAATACACACGCATGCACTGTGACATTCACTGGCTTCACCATCCAAGGCACCGACATCATCGCTTTACCACTCCGAGTCTTGTCCTTGCTATGCCGAGTCTCCTTCTCCTCGCAGTACCAAGGCCAGCTTCCGCTTCCCACTCATGAACTAACCACGTCACGAGCTCTTGTGCCATTTTTCTTCTACCCCAATCTTCACTGTGGGTGGTCGGGCGACACGCTTTCGCCACATACATACGTGCTCTTCCTAGTTCACCATTTGCTCGGGCCGTCCTGCCGAGCGCTGGCCCTGTCACGTACGACTCACGTACGCCCCCTTATACGCATGTTGGGGCAAACAGTCTAGATAGTCCGTGATGTCAGACAGAGATGATAGTGGTAACAGGCTGAGTCTGGCTTGCAGTTGAGCATCTTTTAATGCAAAGACACGGATTGGTTCTTTCCTACGGTAAGTACAATGTTATGACGTAGCCTGACTTAGGCTCTACACGCGATGGCAACGAGATATGACTCAGCAGGATACGTCAACACACGAAGGTGTGACTAAGACCTAAGGACACCTGAAAGTGCCTTCCTAAGGGGACGTGAATGCACGCGGACTTCTTAGAGGATAGAAGCCGACTAGATTCAGAAAAGACACAAGAGAGTCAAGCTGTCGACTACATCAGTCGACAGCTGCCTTATATCGTATCTGGACTGTACGCCTTTGTCAGCGATACAGCCACTACTACTACTGCTTGGTAACGTCCACTAATACTGACTGTAATGTCCTGGGTCATAGTACGTATCTGACCTAACCCATAAGCGATGGGACGTGATCTAAGGGGGCTCTTACTGTACTGATGCATGACTGATGGTTCGCTTACTGTACGACTACTGACGGATGACTGAGGACTTACGAATAGCTGACTGAGCACTAGTGGACGATTACACAGCAGATAGTAGTAGTGGCGGTCTCGCTGACGAAGGCGGATCGCGCGTTAGTGTTATAAGGAAGCTATCGACTGATGTAGTCGATAGCTTGGATTTCTTGTACATCTCTCGACTTGTTATCCAAAGCCGGATTCCTCTCTTCGTCTCTCGTCCCGCGGGGCCGTGTATCAAGATAAACAAAGTACCAGCTCCGCCTTCGCGCATTGAGACGTTACTCAGTCTTTGTACTTGAGTAAGACTACTGCTGAGTCACCGCGTTCACTCTACGTTGCCTAAGTCAGGCTCACGTGCTGCTCGCACGTAACACTGACGCCTCAACTACTACCTATCAGTCATCTTTCGTATCGTACAGTAAGACTATCAGTAATCAACATAGTTCATATCATGAGTCAGCCATCAGCTGTCAGTCATCGAAGTAGTAAGCGTCCCCTAGATCACGTCCCCTCGCTTATGAGTTAGGTCAGATACTCGCTATGACCTGGGACGTGACATCACCCCCTTTACAAGGGTGAGCGCCCACGCTCCACAACCCAACTCGTTACCGTGGTAAGACCTACGTCCGTCTCGTGCTCGTCCCGAACCCTCCTGAGGGCATGAGCTCGCCCTAGTCGCCTTGATGAATGCATGGCCCTGTCGATGTGGACGAAGATGTTGTCCTCCAGCTTCTTGATGGCTTGCTCGAGCTCGGCTATGACTTCCATGGACGCGTGGTAGCGTCTTACCTCGGCTTGGAGGGAGATGTCCCCCAACCGGGCAAGGGCTTCGTCTACCTGTCGCTTTCCACGGAAGTCAGCGCGAAAGTAGCCGAGTTCCTCACAAGTGTACTCAGCTGAGGGGCCCATGTCTCGGCATGGTTCGGCGTGGATGTCCGCGCGGTAAACGGGGGAATATTTTCCCATCGTTCCGAATACCTCCGGGTTGTCTAGCATGCGGACACGTACGTATTTGGCAGGGACTCGTCACCCTTCGTGTTCGATGACCATGGGTACCCAATTCATCCCGTTGTTGAGGATGAATCCGCCTGGGGTAGGCGATATGGCACGGAGAGGGCGCCTCGTCGCATTCGTTCGGCGCGTAGTGAAGGGCGATGGGTCGCTTCCTTCCCTCGTATAGGGGGGTAAACCTCGCGCTTCGTATCCCTGTTCCGCCGTTGGTCCGTAGATAACAGCAATTGGAGGTGGTCGGCGCGCTTCATCCTCAGCTTCTTCGGCAACGAGACTGATTTGGGGAGGTATAGGCAGGGGAGCGCAGTGGCAATAGTTGGGGGGATTGTCGCACTGGACGCACACGACCCTGGCTGCGTGGTAAGATTCGTCGCTGTCATCGTCTTCGTCTTCGCTATCGGTGTCGTCGACAGCGGTGGTGGCGAGGGAGGCGTTGGAATGGTTGGTGCTACCGATGACGGTGGTAGTGAGGGAGGCTGCGGACTGGTGGAAACTCGCCTCATCAACAGTTTGATCCTCATCCTCCTCTCCGCTGCAGTCTTCTTCGCGATCTGGTCCATCTTCCATGCGGACATCACCTCCTTCAATAGGTCGTACTCCCTCCTCATCGTCTTCCATTCTTCCGCTTGTGGGTGTGGGGAATCGCCTGCGAGCCTCGGCCAGGTCTCGGGCGGCTTGGTCTTGTTCAGCGACGGCTCGGACGTGCTCGAAGGCAG
Source organism: Lactarius quietus (assembly GCA_015025155.1). NCBI lineage: Eukaryota > Fungi > Basidiomycota > Agaricomycetes > Russulales > Russulaceae > Lactarius > Lactarius quietus. The sequence continues at coordinate 21,078 of WITN01001224.1, forward strand.
AGCAGAACTGGTCGTTGATGTTGTTGTTTCCATCGTAGGTGCTGAGGGTGTCGACGTGGGGGATGGCGATCTCGTCAATGTTGATAATGGTGAGAGGGACATGAGCCATCGAGTTATGGGGTAGAGTGAAGTTGTTGGGTAGAGAGGGTGATAATGTCACCACCTCTGTCGAGGCTGCTTTTATGTGAGTCTCAGCCTTTGGGTTTAATCGTGCGAACTTCCTTATCTCTTCTTCCGCATGGACATCGTTCCACGGGACCCACTGGTTTTCGGAGTCCGCATACCCCTTCCACTTGATGAGGTATTGAAGCTTGCGCCCTCTTCCCGACCTTCTCGAGTCTAACACCTTTTCGACCTCGTATTCTTCCACACCTTCGACCAATTCAGGCGGTGGGCGTAGGTAGTTTGCGCCGTGCATGCGTGTTTCTTTGTAAGGTGTTAACAAATCTGTATGAAACACGTCATGTATCTTCCACTGCGGGGGTAACTTGAGCCGATAATTCACAGGGGACATCACCTGAACTATCTCAAATGGACCCTGTCTCCTGGGCGCCAACTTGGGAGTTGGCTGATTGGTTCGTAGGTTACGCCCATCTAACCATACTTGGTCTCCTAGGGCGTATCTGGGCGTATCTTTATGTTTGATCCATGACTTCTGGGCCTTTATCATATTCTCCTGCGCGCTCCGTCGGGCTTCCATCAGTTGTTCCAGCCTAGTAGATACACTGGGCAGGGTGATTGTCCCTGACACCCATTTATCTCTAGGGTGATACCCCATTAGCGTAAAGAACGGGGTTTGTTTTGTTGTACTGCTTATCGTATTATTGTGAGCGAATTCTGCTAGAGGTAGCTGGGCGGCCCAGTTGTCTTGTTTTTGGTTCGCCCAGAGTCTGAGGTACTGCTCCAACCACTGATTTGAGCGTTCTGACTGTCCATCCGTCCTTGGGTGATACGCTGTGGAGATGTTTTGTTGGATTTGAAGAGTTCTGCAGAGTTCTCTCATGAACTTTGCTGCGAATCGAGGATCTCTGTCGCTGATTATCTTGTTCGGGAGCCCGAATCGAGGGAGTACCTTTTGAGCGTATAGCATTGCAGTTTCTTCCCCCGACATTGACTCTCGGCAGGGTAGGAATATCACTGCTTTGGAACAGTCGTGGTCTGTGATCGTCAGAATCGAGTCATATCCGTCTGACGGGGGTAACTTAGTTATGAAGTCTACCGCGATGACTTCAAATGGGGTAGCTCCTGGCCACGGGTAAATGGGTTCGAGCGGTGCCTTGGTGGGTCGAGTATTGACCTTGTGTCGTTGGCATTCCGCACATCCTTGCACGTAGTTCATCACGTCGACCTTCATGTTTGGCCACCAATAGTGTCGAGCTAGCAGTTCCCCTGTTTTTTGCTATGCCTGGGTGTCCTGCCGTCAATGCGTCGTGATATGGTTTTATGACCTCCCTTAGCTCTTCGTCTTTTGTTGTAGTGACTACGACTTTCCCATTCTTGAACCATACGCCTTCTATCTTCTTGAGTTCATGGGGGCTTACCCATGCCGCGATTCGGGCTTCTTCTTGTATGATGGGGTTCGGCGAGATTCCTGTTACTGTTCGTATGAAGATTTTGTTCGGTAGTACCGTGATACGTTCGTTGTCT
>WITN01001225.1:0-22717 GCA_015025155.1 Lactarius quietus
GCCCCTCCAGAATATGCAGAGGAATAAGAGGAGGCCACCTTCGGAGAGGCCACTCCTCATCAAGCAGTGATGAGGGACCATCTGAGAGGGATGAAGACGAAGAAGACTTTGGTGATGAGATTGCTAAGATCCCTGACAGGAGTTTTGAGGATGAACCACTTCTTCCCAATCTACAAATGCAAATAGGTCCAGCTCATCTCATTCCTCAGGGGATGAGCAGGAAGCGCAGACATCTCTCCCAGAGCATACTTCAAACACTCCGGACACATGTACTTCTCTTATTGCTTTCCTCTGTTTACTTATCACTGACAGGCCTCTAATAGCCCAGTTTCCGAATAATAGGAGTTCCACTATTCCATCATTGGACAGATATCAGTCACAGATTGACAGGCCTGGTGAGCTATTTGCCACTGCTTTCAAAGCATCATCCATTGGCTTACATTGCATTATAACAGAAACTTCAAAGCAGTCTCAGCAATTTCATGGAAAGACTGCATTCCTCTGGAGTCATAATAGAGGGGTGTCAGGATTGCCATCTCAACAGGTTCCATCAAGAGAACCTTCTCAGCCTCTTCGGAAAAGCACCCAGGCAGTCAGGCTGACTGAGAAGGCCAGGTAAGCATATTTCATATTATTTCGTGGCACACTCATATGTAACTTTTGAGAAGGGATAAGGATACTGGCAGGGGTGCAGGAAGGTCCTAAATACTTGGGATTGTGCGATGTCTTGACAATCTGGAACACTTGAAGGGACCTGACACTGATTGTTTACATACCAGTAGACCATGGATGGAATTTGGCAGTTAGAATGTGGTAGCCAATATATGCATTGTCTATATCTGATTGATAATATATTCCACCTATTACTATGGAACAATTGTGGAGAGACTGTTCCAAGAATTGGTTGGGAAGTGTGCATCCAGAGGGATTCATCCAGAGGAGGATTTACAGAGCTCCAGTACCAGAAGAATATTTGCAGAAGCATTCATTTGAAACAACATGTGTGGAAGAGTGTTACCAGCTCCACTGAAGGAAATCGCCTAGAGATGTTCTTCTGGGGTAGTTTATCTGTAGTAGGTTTCTGGAGTTGCTGTCTGGAGTTGCTTTCAGGAGTTGTTTTCTGAAGTTGTTCTTCTGGAGTTGATCTTCAAGAGGAAGAACCAGAGTTGTGCTTCCTGAAGGACAATGCAGGAAGTACAACTCCAGAAGACCAACTCTGAAAGACGAGCTCCAGCATTGTGCCTCCAGAAGGCAAACTCTGGAGTTGTACTTCCAGATGACAAACTCTGGAATTGTAATTCTGGAACGACAACTCTGGAGTTGTACCTCCAGAGAAAAAGATCCAGAGAAATTCCTCCAGATATAAAACTCTGGTAGAAAACGTCTGGCAGAAGAACTCCTGAGAAATTCTTCCAGAAGACGAACTCTGGTTATATAGCATAGCACGCACAAGTCCAGAGGTGTCCTTTCAGACAAAGAATCCTGGAACAAATCCTCTGGATGTACAGCTCTGGAGTTGCTCTTTGGGAGTTCATCTGCTGTATGAATAACTCTGGAGTTGTCCTTCTGGGGTTCGAACTCCGGATGAACAACTCTGGAGTTCGAACTCCGGATGTAAAACTCCGGAGTTGTTCAAAGGACGAACTCCGGATGAACAACTCCAGAGTTGTGCTTCTAGAAGACAAACTCCGGAAGAACAACTCCGGAGTTGTGCATCCGGAATTCAAACACCGGAGTTGTATCTTGAAATGACGAACTCCAGATGAACATCTCCGGAGTTCGAACTCTGGATAAACAACTCCAGAGTTGTTCTTCCAGAGTTTGTCTTCTAGAAGCACAACTCCAGAGTTGTTCAGCCGGAGTTCGTCCTTTGAACATACAACTCCGGCGCTCGAACTCCGGATAAACAACTCTGGAGTTGTTCTTCTGGAGTTTGTCTTCTAAATGGACAACTCCGTAGTTGCGCATCTGGAGTTCGAACTCCAGAGTTGTTCATCCGGAGTTCATCTTTTAGAAGCACAACTCTGGAGTTGTTCATCCGGAGTTTGTCCTTTGAAGATACAACTCCGGTGTTCGAACTCCGGAGTTGTTCATCTGGAGTTTGTCCTTTGAAGATGCAACTCCAGCGTTCGAACTCTGGATAAACAACTCCGGAGTTGTTTATCCGGAGTTTGAACTCCAGAGTTGTTCATTTGGAGTCCATCCTTTGAACGTACAACTCCGGTGTTTGAACTCCGGACAGACAACTCCGGAGTTGTTCTTCTGGAGTTTGTCTTCTAGAAGGACAACTCCGGAGTTGAGCATCCGGAGTTCAAACTCCAGAGTTGTTTGTCCAGAGTTCGTCCTCCAGAAGCACAACTCTGGAGTTGTGTTATAGTATTCCCCCTCCCCCTGCGCCACCTTCCACCATGGTAACCCCCCAGATGGCTCATTCCATACCTTATGCATTGCATGGTACTTGTCTACACCCCTCCATCTCTTTCACAGCTCTCTATCTCCTTGAGCACCTCAAGGCACACTTCCCTGCTGCGAAAGGTTCTTCTGGGCACCAACTATCTATTTCGGTGTTTTTGCTTGCCTCCAAGATTATCTGTGACAACACTTACTCCAAGTCCTGGTGTGCACAGTTGGCCAGGGCTTGTTTGCACTCCGGGAGATCAATCAGATGGTGCACAATGTGTGCTTCTATCTGGAATGGCAACTAAATGTAGATTTCCACCAGCTTCAATGAGACTTACTCCAACAAGTCCTGATGCATAGTTGGCCAGGGCATGTTTGTGCTCCAAGAGATCAACAAGAAGGTGAGTTATATGTGCTCCTATCGGGAATGGCAACTAAACAGATCCCACCACCTTATGTGACTTTCAGAGTCACATACAACACCACGTTTGTCATGATTCGCCGTTCGTTGATCGTTGTAAGCGGGATGACGAGTCGCTCCCGAATCTTACTCAGACTTACTATGTTGATTACTGATATTATTACTGTACGATGACTGAGGACCGTAGTAGTTGTGGCGTTAGTATTAGTGGACGTTACCAAGCAGTAGTAGTAGTGGCTGTATCGCTGACGAAGGCGTACAGTCAAGATCCGATATAAGGTAGCTGTCGACAGATGTAGTTGACAGCTTGACTCTCTTGTACCACTCTTGAATCTAGTCGGGTTTCTCTCTCTCCCTTCTAGTCATCGCTCTCTTAGGAAGGCTCTTTCAAGGGTCCTTGGAACAAGTCACACCTTCGCGTGTTGACACGTATTGCTAAGTCACGTTACTTGCCATCGCGTGAAGGGTCTAAGTCAGACCACGATCATAACAATGTTGCTGGTCCTGGGCCTTACCCGATGGTTGTGCTGCCTCAGACTGTGCCGGCACTCCTCATGCATACCAGAGTTCATCGTCTGGATGTACAACTCCGGAGTTGTTCTTCTGGAGTTCATCGTCTAGAAGCACAACTCCGGAATTTATGTCTGGAGGTCATCTTCTCAAAGCTCAACTCTGGAGGAGTTTGTCCAGAGTTTGTCTTCTAGAAGCACAAGTCCGGAGTTGTACATCCAGTGTTCATCTTCTAAAAGCACAAGTCTGGAGTTGTTCTTCTGGAGTTGTGCTTCAAGAAGCACAAGTCTGGAGTTGTGCGTTCAGAGAAAGAACTCTGGAAGAAATCCTCCAAAGTTGTCCATCTTGAGAACAAACTCCAGAGTACTTCTTCCAGATGTACAACTCCAGGAGAAGAACTCCAGAAGAAGAACGCCAGACCATTTCATCTAGAAGACATCCTCTGGAGTTATGCATCCATTGAAAGGACTCTGGAGCCTTGCATCCAGGACAACAACTCTGGAGTTGTGTTTGTGAAGAATGAACTCCGGAGAACTTCCTCCAGAACAACAACTCCGAAATATAGAACCCATCGATGCACTAGTCTAATGGTATGGAAACATTGTATGCACACAAATGGAGTATAGGCACATTATTTGCGACCCTGAAGCACTGTTCACTCCAGATCTCACCCCATATGAATGCAACTCTGAGCAACTCCGAGCCGACGTCAGCTGGCCCATGAACATGGTAAGAATCTCCAATTTCAGCCGACATCGGCTGGCCCATGAGTGATGAAAGAGTGTGCCCGTCGGCTGACCCATCAATGATGGTATTGATGGCTGAACATTGGCTGAGGAACCGCAGTAACCGAATGGGTAGGATCGATGGTGGCCTGGTTACGAGTACAAGTGGACGTCAATGGACGAGATCCCTTTGACAATTGGTTATGGTACAACACTCACTCCTCATTCATGAGGCAATACGCGGACACCTTGAAAGAAGAAAAAGCGCAAACAGAATTGCGAAGAGGCATCAGAATGGAAAAAGGAGACATCAATGTGTACGTGGCTAAATTCGAACAACTGGTCAGATATGCTGGTTACAACATAGATCAACCTATGGTCCTCGATCTATTTGCAAATGGATTGCCGACCAAGTTACAGGAGACAATCTATCTCCACGATGATCCTACGGACTATGAAGACTGGAAGAAAGCGGCCATTAAGCGCCAAGGCCAGTACCTCCACATAAGGAACAAACTCGATCAATACAAAATACAATCTCGATCAGCATCACAACCGCAAACAAACTGGAGGCAGTTTAGACGTCATCCGGATGCAATGGATACGTCAGCAGATAGAGCCAGGGCTAGAGGACGACTGGCACAAGCAGAAGAAGTTTTGGCCCAACCAAGGCCTTATCTTAACAACCCTCGACCCCTGTTTAAACCTCATGAAGGGTTTCTGCAGAGGAGACAACCCCCAGACCTCAGGGAAGTAACTTGCTATAATTGTCAAAAGAAAGGACATCTCAGTCACAATTGCTCCCAGCCACGTCAACCACGCCAACCACCGAGGCCATATAGCAATTCTTGAGGCCTAGAAGTGGTGGATGACCGCACCAAAGTTGGGGAAGATCTCCATATTGCTCAAATGGTAGTGGATAGCTGCACTACCGAAGAAAGGAAGAACGATTGGCTGCGAACAGCGGCCAATGAAACTGAAGAGTTCAAAGCATTGGCGATGCAGGAGTTGATGGGGAATAAGGATTTTGGGGATGCCTAAACCTGACGGCCTGGGTGAGGGCATTACGTTGTAACGCTGTATACATAACTCGCTTCCGTTCTATGCAAATTCCAGTATCAATCCGAACCAGCAGCAACAAGGCCAATATAAAAACACTAGTGGACTCAGGAGCCACGGACAAATTCATAAACCCACGATTCATGAAAAGAATGGGATTGGGAGCGGCCCTGTTGCCACAACCAAAACAACTATTCAATATTGATGACACTCATAATAAAAAGGGATCAGTCACTCACTTCGTTGATTTACAAATATTGACAAAAGGAGTTGTCAGGAAAATGAGATTCCTCATTGCGGACATCGGAAAAGAAGATATTCTCCTTGGAGATCCATGGCTCAGCACTTTCGAACCAAAGTTCAGCTGGAAGCATGGGACTATCGATGAAAACACTCTACCAATCATAATCAAATCTTGTCATCCTATGGTCAACACCAGCGTAGTAGCCCATGTACTTTCCGAAGTGACAAAACACAACATCAGTGCCAAATTGGGAGCGCAATGTTCTATTAGAGGAGCAGCTACTGATCTCACTATCGCCGCAGGACCCAAAGAATAAGTTCAAATACCAGAAGAATATAGCGACTTCAAAAGGGTTTTTAGCAAAGAAGAATCCCACCGGTTTCCTCCCTCTCAGGAATGGGATCACGCAATCAAGTTCAAAACAAATACCCCGGATCATATCAACTGTTCCATATATGAACTCTCCCAATTGGAAGACAAACCATTATGAGACTTCATAACGGAACACCTCAACAAGGGGTATATCAGACCCTCTAAATCGCAGTACGCATCACCATTCTTTTTTGTAAAAAAGAAGGATGGAAAGCTACGTCCAGTACAGGACTACCATTGAATCAACGAGTTCACCATCTGCAATAACTACCCTCTACCGCTGATCCAAACTCTCATCAAAGACCTTAGTGGTGCACACATTTACACCAAACTTGACATACGATGGGGATATAACAACATCCGCATCAAGGCAGGAGATGAGCATAAAGTAGCGTTTAAAACACCCTATGGACTTTTCGAACACACAGTGATGTTTTTCGGATTAACGAACTCACCCGCGACTTTTCAGTTGATGATGAATCACATATACAGAGATACGATTGCCAAACACAACGCAAAAGGGACCACTATTTGCATCTACATGGACGACATTGGTATCGCTACTCGAACAAACATAGCCGATCACATCAATGCTGTCAGGGATGTACTGACAGTAGCAGCGAAATATGACTTATTTTTCAAGCCAGCAAAGTGCACCTTCCACTCGACATCTCTCAATTACCTGGGGGTAATCCTTGAAAAAGGGGTAACACGTATGGACCCCGTCAAAATTGCAGGCATCAAAGATTGGCCAACACCAACTAAAGTTAAGGATGTACGATCTTTTTTGGGCTTTTGCAATTTTTACCGCCTATTCATCAAAGGGTTTGCATCAATTGCCAAACCACTAAATGATCTTACAAAGAAAACAACGGAATGGCACTGGGGCCCAACGGAACAACATGCATTTGATGTATTGAAGAGACGCGTCACAAGCGAACCTGTACTTGCACATCCAGTATTACAAGACCAGTTCGAACTGGAAGTAGATGCATCAGGATTCACGGTGGGAGCGGTACTACTCCAGAAGAAAACTGATGGCAAAAGACACCCCATAGATTATTACTCCGCAACACTAAACACGGCAGAATGAAACTATGATATCTACGACCTTGAACTACTGGCAATAGTCAAGGCATTACACCATTGGAGACCTTTACTAGCAGGGTCACCACACAAAATCAAAGTATTTTCAGATCACATGAACTTGCGATACTGGAGAGAACCTCAGAAAATCAGTCAACGAGTCGCAAGGGAAGTACTGGAATTATCAGAATATGATCTCGAAATTCATCACATAAAAGGAACCGCAAACGGACGGGCCGACACATTATCAAGACGACCCGACTATGATCACAGGGAACAAGACAACAAAAATGTCACAGTGTTACCAGACAAAATATTCATACAAACCACAAACACACACCGTACTGGGATGCCCATCCATTCGTTTGCAACAATTGCGGTAGAAGAAATGATGTCAACTATTGGCAGAGATGCACAAGATGAAAATATCATCAAGCCGTGGGTGGATCCACACAAACTCAAGAAGATCAACGGGATATGGTACAAGGAAGGCAGAAGGGTGATCACCAAGGGAAGTGAAGAGCGATGGTTAATCATTGCTGCTCACCACGACACCCCAGTACACGGTCACCCAGGGATCAGCAAAACTGGCAAAATAGTAGAACGATACTATTGGTGGCCAACGATACAACAAGACGTGTTGGCATATGTAAGAGGCTGCGCCAAATGCCAATGACACAAAGTCAACAATCGCCCTATTAGGGCCCCACTACAACCCATATTCCCCAAACCGGAAGCTATGCCATTCGAAACTATCACTCTTGATTTCATCACTAAGTTACCAATTGCACAGGGTTACGATTCCATCCTTACAGTCACGGATCATGACTGTACCAAGGCATCTGTGTTCATTCCTTGTAACGAGGAGATCAATGCAGAAGAAACGGCTGCACTGTATATCAAACATGTGTTCATGTGGTATGGACTACCAAACAAGATTATCAGTGATAGAGATCCCAGATTCGCATCCAAGTTTACAAGAGAACTATGCAAACAGCTAGGGATTAGTCAAAACATCTCTACCGCATATCACCCTCATACAGATGGACAATCGGAGCGAACCAATCAATGGCTAGAACAATATCTCCGCTTTTGGGTAAATGAACGACAAGACAATTGGAATCTTTATCTTCCAATAGCAGAATTCACGTATAACAATTGGCCCAATGAGGCCACAGGACAGTCTCCATTCTTCTTATTAATGGGGCATAACCCTTTTGCTGATTGGAATTCTACGCCTAGTCCCCTTCCGCAAGTGGCGCTACACCTCGACCAATTCAAACAAGCACGGGAACACGCCCAAAAACAAATTGTCAAGGCTCAGAGTGTCACGGTTTGACATTGTACGGACTAATTGATATCAGCATCATTACGAGGTCTCGGATTTCGGGACGCTTACTATATGGTTATGACTACGATAGTAAGCCTTCATTAGTCATGGACACTTACGCGTCGCCAGTACTTGGGTTTCACCAGTGTTTCAGATTATTGTGTGACTCAGTACTAGTAGCACTGTACTAGGGTTTGGACTTCCAGCTGCGCTTTAAAGCCAGCGAGTAACTGTATATAAGTTGTGTAGTAAAGACTAAGGCTCTCTAGCTTGGTCTTCTTGAATCATCATCAGTCGTCTCTTCTCCTCTTCCAATCTATCGATTGAAGCTTGTCCTTTGGACACCCTAGTGTCTATCAAACAACCTAGTGGCCGTGCAACTTAGCTAAGTTGCCAGTGATTACCAAGATTCATCCATACACTCGAACTTCACGCCGCAGATTCGTTCAAGTCGAACAAGCGTTAGGTGATAACGCTACATTAAGACCAAGCTTCAATGTGGCGTCATCTGAAACTACTCGAGAATGTTGCCAGAACTGTGATGACCTCTGGTTCCAGCACAGAGGCGCTGACAACGTACCACAATGATTTCACAAGAATACAGAGTACCGGTATAGTAAAACTACAGGTACTACAGGGTATTATCATGCCAGTAGTCGAGAAGATGGTCGGACCATCGCAGTTGAGTTCCTTTACAATAGATATGTTTGGGTTGAAATTCGTTGGTTTCAACCTCAGAACGACAACGGAGAGTGGGAAGGATTCCGGACAGCATTGGAAGATCTAGGCTGTGACATCTATACCAACGAACTTACGCAGGAAGAGGTACAAGAATTGGATAACGCAATCAAGTCCATCAGAACAACGTCCACTACACCACCCCCATCACCAAGTACCAAGAGCAACGCATCTCTTGGAGCAAGATCATCTTCTCCATCACAACAAGGAGTCAATTTAGCAATCACTACAGAAGCATTACGCCTGGAAGCAATGGCGACACTCACCTCCCATGTTCAAACTCAGGCTGCCACGGGAAGTTCATCCACACAACCAGTTTACTCTCTCACTAACTCACCAGTGGCCCCAACTGTCACGGCCTTTCGAGCACTTGTGGATCCACCACAAGGAAACCAACCACAAGGTCCACCACAAGGAGGTGGAGATAACGGAGGAGGTGGAGGAGGTGGGGGTAACGGAGGAGCCAGTGGAGCAGGACCACCTGCTGGAAACCCACCAGCACCGATACCAGCAGCGCAAGCACCCTTACCAGCAACCCACGACAAATTTTGTGGAAATCCACCAGCTGTATTCACGGGCGAACACGAAAAGGCGGAAGAATTTCTAATGCAATGGAGTTTATATGAAGGAATCAACTCCACCCATTCCATTATGTGCAATCCCTATCAGAAAGCTATGTTGTTTCTCACCTATATTCAAGGAACTGTGGTAACCGAATGGGTAGGATCAATGGTGGCTTGGCTACGAGTCCAAGTAGATGTCAATGGACGAGACCCTTACGATAACTGGCTATGGTACAACACACATTCCTCGTTTATGAGGCAATACGCGGACACTCTGAAAGAAGAGAAAGCGCAAACCAAGTTGTGAAGGGGCATCAAGATGGAGAAAGGAGACATTGATGCGTACGTGGCGAAATTCGAACAACTGGTCAGATATGCTGGCTATAATATAGATCACCCAATGGTCCTTGATCTATTTGCAAATGGACTACCAACAAGATTACACAAGACAATATACCTTCACGATGATCCCACGGACTATGAGGACTGGAAAAGAGCAGCTATCAAACGTCAAGGCCAGTATCTCCACATGAAGAACAAAATTGATCAATACAATATACAACCTCGACCACCACCACCAAGTCAAACAAATTGGAGGCAGTTCTGACGCCATCCAGATGCAATGGATACGTCTGCAGATCGAGCCAGAGCTAGAGGGCGATTGGCGCAAGCAGAGGATGTTTTGGCCCAACCACGTCCCTATCTTAACAATCCTCGACCCCCATTCAGACCTCGTGAAGGGTTTGTACAGAGGAGACAACCTCCAGATCTTAGGGAAGTAATTTGCTATAATTGTCAGAAGAAAGGACACCTCAGTCACAATTGCTCCCAGCCACGTCAACCACGCAATCCACCTAAGCCCTTTAGCAATTCTCGAGGCATAGAGGTGGTGGATGACCACTCTGAAATCGGAGAAGATCTCCATATCGCCCAAATGGTAGCAGATAGTCGCACTACCGAAGAAAGGAAGAACGATTGGCTGCGAACAGCAGCCAATGAAACTGAAGAGTTCAAGGCATTGGCAATGCAGGAGTTGATGGGGAACAAGGATTTTGGGGATGCCTAAACCTGACGGCCTGGGTGAGGGCATTACGTTGTAATGCTGTATACATAATTCACTTCCGTTCTATGCGAATTCCAGTATCAATCCGAACCAGCAGCAACAAGGCCAATATAAAAACACTAGTGGACTCAGGAGCCACAGACAATTTCATAAACCCGCGATTCATGAAAAGAATGGGATTGGGAGTGGTCTTATTACCGCAACCAAAACAATTATTCAATATTGATGACACTCACAACAAAAAGGGATCAGTCACTCATTTTGTTGATTTACAAATATTAACAAAAGGAGTTGTCAGGAAAATGAGATTCCTCCTTGCGGACATCGGAAAAGAGGATATTCTTCTTGGATATCCATGGCTCAGCACTTTTGAACCAAAGTTCAGCTGGAAACATGGGACTATCGATGAAAATACTCTACCAATCATAATCAAATCCTGTCATCCCATGGTCAACACCAGCGTAGTAGCCCATGTACTTTCCAAAACAGCCAAACACAACATCATTGCCAAATTGGGAGCGCAATGTTCTATTAGAGGAGCAGCTACTGATCTCGCTATCGCCGCAGGACCTAAAGAAGAAGTTCAAGTACCAGAAGAATATAGTGACTTCAAAAGGGTTTTTAGCGAAGAAGAATCCCATCAATTTCCCCCTTCTCGGGAATGGGATCACACGATCGAGTTCAAAGCAAATACCCCGGATCACATCAATTGTTCCATATATGAACTGTCCCAATTGGAAGATAAACCATTGCGAGATTTCATAACAGAACATCTTAACAAAGGGTATATCAGACCCTCTAAATCGCAGTACGCATCACCATTCTTCTTTGTAAAAAAGAAGGATGGAAAGCTACGTCCAGTACAGGATTACCGTCGAATTAACGAGTTCACCATCCACAATAACTATCCTCTACCGTTGATCCAAACTCTCATCAAAGACCTTAGTGGTGCACACATTTACACCAAACTCGATGTACAATGGGGATATAACAATATCTATATCAAAGTGGGAGACGAACATAAAGCCGCATTTAAAACACCCTATGGACGTTTTGAACCCACAGTGATGTTTTTCGGATTAACGAACTCACCCGCTACATTTCAGTCGATGATGAATCACATATACAGAGATACGATTGCCAAACACGACGCAAAAGGAACCACTATTCGCATCTACATGGACAACATCGGTATCGCTACTCGAACAAACCTAACCGATCACATCATGGCGGTCAGAGATGTACTGACAGTAGCAGCGAAATACAATTTATTTTTCAAACCAGCAAAATGTACCTTCCACTTGACATCTCTCGATTACCTGGGGGTAATCCTTGAAAAAGGGGTAACACGTATGGACCCCGTCAAAATTGCAGGCATCAAAGATTGGCCGAGACCAACTAAAGTTAAGGACGTACAATCATTTTTGGGCTTTTGCAATTTTTACCGTCTATTCATCAAAGGATTCGCATCAATTGCCAAACCACTGAATGAGCTCACGAAGAAAACCACAGAATGGCATTGGGGACCAACGGAACAACACACGTTTGACCTATTAAAAAGACGCGTCACAAGCGAACCGGTACTTGCACATCCAATATTACAAGACCCGTTCGAACTGGAAGTAGATGCATCAGGATTCGCAGTGGGAGTGGTACTACTCCAGAAGAAAACTGATGGCAAAAGACACCCCATAGGCTATTACTCCACAACGTTAAACTCGGCAGAACGAAACTATGACATTTATGACCTTGAACTACTGGCAATAGTCAAGGCGCTGCATCATTGGAGACCTTTACTAGCAGGGTCACCACACAAAATCAAAGTATTTTCAGATCACATGAACTTGCGATACTGGAGAGAACCTCAGAAAATTAGTTGACGAGTCGCAAGGGAAGTACTGGAATTATCAGAATACGATCTCGAAATTCATCACATAAAAGGAACTGCAAATGGACGGGCAGACGCGTTATCCAGACGACCCGATTACGATCACGGGGAACAAGATAACGAAAATGTTATGGTACTACCAGATAAGATATTCATACGAACCACGAACGCACACCGTACCGGAATGCCAACTCAATCATTGGCAACAATTGCAGGAGAAGAAATGATGTTGACTAGAGACAAAAATACCCAGGACGAAGATATCGTCAAACCATGGGTAGACCCGCATAAACTCAAAAAGATCAACGGGATATGGTACAAGGAAGGTAGAAAGGTAATCACAAAGGGAAGTAAAGAACGAAAATCAATAATCACCGCTCATCACAATACCCCAGTACATGGTCACCCCGGGATCAGTAAAACTGGCAAAATAGTGGAAAGATATTATTGGTGGCCAACAATACGACAAGACGTACTAGCGTATGTACGAGGATGTGCTGAATGCCAATGACACAAAATCAACAATCGTCCTATCAAGGCCTCATTACAACCAATATTCCCTAAACCGGAAGCTATGCCATTCGAAACCATCACTCTTGATTTCATCACTAAACTACCAATTGCGCAGGGTTATGATTCTATTCTTACAGTCATGGACCATGACTGTACCAAAGCATCGGTGTTCATTCCCTGTAACGAAGAGATTGACGCAGAAGAAACAGCTGCGTTATACATCAAACACGTGTTTGCGTGGTATGAATTACCGAATAAAATCATTAGTGACAGAGACCCCAGATTCGCATCCAAGTTTACAAGAGAACTATGCAAACAATTGGGGATTAGCCAAAATATCTCCACCGCGTACCACCCTCGAACAGATGGACAATCGGAGCGAACCAATCAATGGCTTGAACAATATCTTCATTTTTGGGTAAACGAAAGACAAGACAATTGGAATCTTTATCTTCCAATAGCAGAATTCACGCATAACAATTGGCCCAGTGAGGCCACAGGGCAGTCTCCATTCTTCTTGTTGATGGGGCATAACCCTCGTGCTGATTGGAATTCGACGCCCAATCCCCTTCCGCAAGTGGCGTTACGCCTAGATCAATTCAAACAAGCATGGGAACACGCTCAAAAACAAATTATCAAGGCACAGAAGTCATGGGTATCACATAAAGATACGCCCAAATTCCAAACTGGAGATCATGTGTGGTTAGAGGGACGTCACCTGAGAACTCATCAACCAAGCACCAAGCTTGTGCCCAAGAGACACGGACCTTTCCTTATCGCTCAGGTGATGTCCCCAGTCAATTATCGATTGGAATTACCTGCCAAATGGGGCATTCATGACGTGTTTCATATCGATCTTCTCACCCCCTATCGTGAGACTTCCTTTCATGGACCAAATTTCCCAAGACCTCCCCCTGAATTAATCGATGGGGAAGAAGAATATGAAGTCGAGAAAATTCTAGATCAACGGCAATTCGGCAGGACAAGGCACAAACAATTCCTTATCAAATGGAAGGGGTATCCAGACTTGGAGTCACAGTGGGTCAACGCCACTGACGTACATGCCCCTGATGTCATGCTCAGACCCTGCTCAACCTGCGAAACTCAGCAAGCAACACGAGTGCCTTCATGAGCACTGGAAGAACTGCTTCGATTACCCAGAGGCGCATACCTGGGGGGCATGTGATCAAGAAGACATCAAAGACGCAGAGACCGTACGCGCACTCATAACAGGAGATGACAGCTACCTAGCCTATGAAGAGGCATGTAAAGTCTGCCAGCTCGAGGGATGAGAGTCACGTGACACGGTCATGTGATAAGTCCCGGGTCATGGAGCTGACCTAATCAATAAGTCACGGGACTAGAAGGATGGAAGATTGACGGTCCCAGGTCACAGTATGTATCTGACCTAACCCATAACTCAGGGGACGTTGGACGAAGCCATGGTATTTGGCGGAAGTGTTACGTGCGAGCTGCACGTGAGCCTGACTTAGGCAACGAAGAGTGAACGCGGTGACTCAGCAGTATCCTGGACTCTAGCGCAAAGGCAGAGTATCGTCTCAACGCATGAAGGCGGAGTTTGTTCGTTGATCACTTGTGTAACGTCCCGGGTCATGGTATGTATCTGACCTAACCCATAAGTCATGGGACGTATAGGCACGTGCTCGCATGGTGACGTGGATCGACTAACAATCTTACTATGATGATTACTGGTACTGTTACGATACGATGACTGATTGATTACTGTACGATGACTGATTGATTACTGTACGATGACTGATGTGTTACTGTACGCTGACTGATGACCTGTGCTGAGATGACTAAATACTTGTGGACGATTACCAGCAGATTAGTAGTAGTGGCGGTCTCGCTGACGAAGGCGGATCGCATAGCTAGGATATAAGGAAGCTATCGACTGTTGTAGTCGATAGCTTGGATTTCTTGTAACATTCTCAACTTCTATCAAACGGTTTCGGTTCCCTCTCATCCTTCGGGGTCGCGATCAGTATACAAGCTCAAAGTAGCAAGACTCCGCCTTCGAGCGTTGAGACGATACTCTGCCTTCGCGCTAGAGTCAGACATTTGCTAAGTCACCGCGTTCATCCTTTAGTCGCCTAAGTCAGGCTCACGTGCTGCTCGCACGTAACATTAAATCCAAGCTCTCCTAACTCGAACGCCGTGGCAACTCTCAATACCAAAGACGGCTGGGACTTCGTGCCCTATCGCATCGACTCAAGGGAACGAGACGCACCCACTCGTTACATTATAGGACGAGTAAGGTGGCGACACATACCAGATACCAGAAGGTCCGAAGAAAACAACACCGGATACTACGCAGAAGCAGCTACCGCACAGCGATTCCATCCCGTCGTATTCAACAAAGAGCGCTGTTGCTGGGTCGAGCTTAGGTGGAGCAATACTAACAGCTATTTCGAAGCGACACGACCAGCGGCAGACGACCTAAACATCAATATACCATTGGTCGACGCACGACCAATCAGTCAACAGGGGACCATAGACGGCCAAGAACAACAACAACCAAACCTCGATACAGAGCCGCCCAGGACAGAATTCCAACTACGAACAGTTACTCCAACCCCGTCAAGCCACACTAGCGAAAGATCGCCGACTCCGCAAAGCGAGGGCGAACCCACGGAAGTAATAACACAATCACCAGAAGTAGACGCACTAGCCGCGCAAACAGCTGAGTTGCACATTCCCGAACCTATCAGGGGAATACCATACAGCTACATGACTACTCAAACAGAAGTATCGCCACCCCGGCTTGTTATCAACGAACAAACAGGCCACGTTCAGCAACTACAACCAGAAGACATGGAGGCTGCCAACCGAGCCATGGGACCAGATGTTCCCGACGCCCCAAGCATCCCTGAAGGAACAGAAATGTTCTACGAGTTTCGACTCAACCGCAACAGGGTACCATCACCCGAAAACAGGCCATTCCCGCCTTTACGACCACGAGATAATGGACCACCAGGCGGAGGACGAGGACCACCAGGAGGAGGAATGCCAGGCGGAGGAGGAGGACCACCTCTAGGAGGGCCTGCAGTAGCCCACAACGCACCCCAAGGGGGCAATGACAAGTTCATTGGTAACCCACCACCAACATTCACAGGAAGCAGGTCACAAGCCGAAGCATTTATCCTCCAGTGGGAGGTCTATGCGGGAGTCAACGCGAATCATTCAGCTATGCTGAATAAATATCAAAAAGCTATGTTGTTTCTCACATACATTCAGGGAAACGCGGTTAACCAATGGGTCATGTCGGCAAGCCGATGGCTCGTCAACGAGGTCGCCACGGGCACCAACCAATTCGACAACAGGCTGTGGGAAAATCTACTCCACGCCTTCCAAAGACAGTTCGGCGATGTTCTCAGCAAGGAACGAGCACAAGCCCAACTCGACGCAGGAATTCACATGAAGGATGGAAAAATCGACGACTATATCGCGCAGTTCGAGCAACTCGTTCGACATGCGGGATATAACATTAACGCGGAACAAACACTCAAATACTTCACCAGAGGACTACCGCGCGCATTATACGAGACCATGTACCAACATGACGATCCCCGAAACTATGAAGAATGGAGAGAATCCGCCCTGAAAAGGCAACAAAAGTGGATTCATATGCAGACGGTCCGGGGGAATCTAGACGCCTTCAAGCCAGGGCGTGCGACAGGAGGAGCACTAGCTAAGTTGCTAGCACCACTTCAGAACGACGACCGAATGGACACATCCGCAGATCGCGTACGAGGACGATTGGCAGGGGCCGAAGATATTATAGCGAACCATCCCAGGAACGCTAGGCCCCCACAACCACCATTTCCACCCCGAGGAGGGTTCATACAACGACAATTCAAGCGAGACCACAGCCAGACGCAGTGTTATAACTGCCAAAAGATGGGTCACATCAGCCGAGACTGTAGACAACCAAGAAGACGCCGAGACGCACAGACACGCGCAGGCGAAACGACACAAACCAAAGAAGAGAAAGCAGCGGAATGGCTGCGAGGAGTAGCAGGAGATGACGAGGAAGTCAAAGACCTGGTCCTGCAGCAATTGATGGGACAGGATTTTGGAAACGCCTGAACCCGGCGGCCTGGGTGAGGGCAATACGTTGTAACTCTGTGTACATTATGCGCTACCGATCTATGCGAGTACCAGTATCCATTCGTGCAAGTTACAACATGGCCGATATCAAAGCATTAGTGGACTCAGGAGCCACTGACAACTTTATCCATCCACAATTCGTCAAAAGGATGGGGTTGGGACAACGGGCACTAGATAAGCCAAAAAATATCTACAACATCGACGATACCACTAATAAAGCGGGGCAGATCACACACTACCTCACTCTCAATGTGGAAACAGGAGGAACGAAGAAAGAAATGCGCTTCTTAATCACCGACATCGGAAAAGAAGACATATTACTAGGATACCCGTGGCTCGCAACCTACGAACCAAGGTTCAGTTGGCGACACGCCACTATCGATGAAAAGCAACTCCCCATCGTGCTACGAACGGTCAACCCAAACGACAAAAGGGCCGTGCTAGCTAGGTTGCTCAATGAAGAACAAGAAGACGACAGGATATCACGAATGTTCACTACCGAAACCAAAGAACAAATCGTGGAGACGATAAAGGAACAAGTGTACGGACGACGATCAGCGGTCGAACTTGCAATCGATGCCAAGCAATATACCAAAAACGTCGAAGTGCCGAAGGAATACCAACAATTCGCGCGGGTATTCAGCGAAGAAGAAGCAAAAAGATTCCCACCAAGACGAAGTTGCGATCACGCAATCGAACTCAAGAAGGGAGCGCCAGATGTCATCGACTGCAAAGTATACCCAATGACAAGGGTAGAAGATGCAGCATTAGATGAGTTTATCGACGAACAACTAGACAAGGGATATATCCGTCCCTCAAAATCCCCGTACGCATCGTCTTTCTTTTTTATCAAAAAGAAGGATGGGAAGCTACGACCCGTACAGGATTACCGAAAAATCAACGAGTGGACAATACGAAACCAGTACCCACTACCCCTCATCGATGACCTAGTCAGAGATCTTGGAGGGGCACAAATATTCAGCAAGCTCGACGTCCGACAAGGATACAACAATATCCGGATCAAAGAGGGAGACGAGCCTAAGGCCGCGTTCAAGACACGCCGAGGATTATTCGAACCAACGGTCATGTACTTTGGCTTGTGTAACTCACCAGCAACATTCCAAAGTTTCATGAACACCATTTACCAACCTATAATCACGAAACACGAAGCAACCGGAACAACAATCAGAGTATACATGGACGACATCGCTATAGCAACCAAAAGACACCCGCTGGCGATCAAAAGACACCAAGATGCAGTCAAAGACGTGCTTGCCATAGCACAAAAGAACGACCTCTTCTTCAAACCCGAGAAATGCGTTTTTAATGCTCCCAGTATTGATTACCTGGGGGTAATCCTTGAAGAGGGGGTGACACGCATGGACCCCATCAAAATTTCGGGCGTCCGTGACTGGCAAACACCCACATCAGTAAAGGAAGTACGATCATTCCTGGGCTTTTGCAACTTTTATCGGCAGTTTATTAGAGGATTCGCCAACATAGCCAAACCGCTCAACGAACTCACACGAAAAGATGAACCATGGCAGTGGGGAACAAGACATCAGACAGCGTTTGATACGCTCAAAAAACGAGTCACCACAGAACCTATACTAGCACACGCTGACCAAACCCAACAATTTGACCTAGAGGTGGACGCATCAGGATTTGCAGTCGGAGCAGTACTACTGCAAAAGAAACAAGACGGAAAACGACATCCAGTGGGTTACTACTCAGCAACACTCAACGCCACCGAACGCAACTACGACATCTATAACCTGGAGTTGTTAGCCATCGTAAAAGCATTGCGAAACTGGAGGCACCTGTTAGCAGGTTCGCCACACAAAGTACGCATTTTCTCCGATCACCTTAACCTCAAATACTGGCGAGACCCCCAAAAAATCAGTAGGCGAATCGCCAGAGAAGTACTCGAACTCGCAGAATACAACTTCGAGATACATCATGTCAAAGGCACGGCCAATGGACGAGCCGACGCACTATCTCGAAGACCCGATTATGATCAAGGAGAAGAAGACAACGAAGACGTCATCGTACTACCAGACAAAATATTCGTACGAGCAACTACCACCACCCGACAACAAGACGAACAGAAGATACGAAAGTGGGTAGACCCCCACAAACTGACGAAAGTGGCCGGACTCTGGTGGTACCAGGGTCAACGGCTCGTAGTGACAGGACCAATGGAGGAAATCAGAGAAGTCATTTCCACACATCATGACCCCCCATTCATGGTCACCCAGGAATCAACCGAACAACGCAACTAGTGGAACGAGGCTACTGGTGGCCCACGATGAAACAAGACATAGCAGAATACGTCCGAGGATGCGCCGAATGCCAACGATGCAAGGTCAATACGCAGAAACGAAGGCGCCACTGCAACCGATCTTTCCTCAGGAGGAGGCTCTGCCATTTGAAGTGGTGGCGCTGGACTTCATCACCAAACTTCCGGTGTCACGAGGATACGATTCTATACTAACCATCACGGATCACGATTGCTCAAAAGCATCCATATTTATACCATGCAAGGAGGAGATCTCGGGCGAGGAAACCGCACTACTCTACGCGAAACATGTCGTGGCGCGGTTCGGACTACCGGCGAAAATCATCAGCGATAGAGACCCTCGATTCGCGTCAAAGTTCACAAGAGAACTGTGCAAGGTCCTGGGAATACAACAAAAATCTCAACGGCCTATCACCCACGAACAGATGGGCAATCGGAGCGAACCAACCAATGGTTGGAACAGTACCTCAGATTATGGGCTAACGAACGACAAAATAATTGGGCAGATTATCTAGCGCTCGCAGAATTCGCACACAACAATTGGACTAACGAGTCCACACGCGAAACCCGTTCAAGTTACTAATGGGCTATCACCCTCTTACTAACTGGACAGATAAGAAATCGCCCATACCAAGAGTTGAGAAGCGACTAGAACAATTGAAGGAGATACGAGACCAGGCACAGAATCACATGAGGCGCGCGCAACAATCATGGATCAAACACCGTGACTCCCCCAGGTACCAGATAGGAGACAGGGTCTGGCTAGAAGGACGCCACCTACGCACTAACCAGCCAACCACGAAGCTTGCGCCCAGGAGGCATGGACCATTTCGGATCATCCAGGTGATGTCTCCCGTAAACTATCGACTAGAACTTCCCACGCAGTGGAGCATCCATGATGTCTTCCACACAGATCTCCTGACCCCTTACAAAGAAACAATGACTCATGGCGTAAACTACCAACGCCCACCACCAGAATTGGTAGGAGACGTGGAAGAATACGAGGTCGAAAAGGTGCTAGACTCAAGAAGGCGCGGGCGCGGGCGCAAACTACAATACCTGATCAAGTGGAAAGGCTACGCCGACTCGGATAATCAGTGGGTCCCGTGGGACGATGTGCATGCGGATGACAAGATAAGGGAGTACAAACAAGCCAATCCAACCGCTGAGACTCACATAAAAGCAGCGATTGTTAACGGTCCAACTCCAACAACCCATCTTAACATGTCTCATGTCCCACTCACCCTTATCACCATTGACGAGATCCCCTACGTCGACACCCTCACCACCTATGACGACAACAACAACGTGGACGACCCATTCTGTTCCGCCATCGAACACGTCCGGGCAGCAGCAGAACGAGACCAAGACGAGCGAGACCTGGCCGAGGCTCGCAGGCGATTCCCCACACCCGCAAGCGGAAGAGTGGAGGAAGATGAGGAGGGACTACGACCTACTGAAGGAGGTCATGACCTCTTGGCGGCTGGACCAAGTGACGAAGATGACGCCGCAGGAGAGACGGATGAGGATACAGAGGTTGACGCGGCAAGTATCGCTCAGCCCTCCACCGCCTTCACCTCCACCACTGCTGTCGATCAATACAGCGGTGACGAGTCCTCTGATGGATCATATCACGACGCCAACATCATCTGCACCCGATGTGACAACCCCCAGGACTACTGCCACTGCGCACCTATGCGCGTGCCCCCCCGAATCCACCACGAAGAAGAAAACGACGACGTTACCAATGAAGCCATGGATGACGAAGGAGGAGCACCTCCGGTTGCTGTCATCTACGGCCCGACTGCGGAGGAAGGATACGCCATGCGAGGACTCCCTTCATACTTCGAGACACGCGACCCCTCACCCATCAATACGCGCCGAGCGAATGCGCCGAGGCGCCCTCACCGTCCCCTATCGCCTACTCCCAGCGGATTCGTCCTCAACAACGGGATGAATTGGGTGCCGATGGTGATTGAGCACGAGGGACGCCGCATCCCTGCCCGGTACGTACGGGTACGGATGTGCGATAACCCAGAGGTCTTTGGGACCATGGGGCGCCACTCGTCTATCTACCGCGGAGAGATTCACGCAGAGCCGTGTCGTGATATGGGACCCGCCGCTGAGTACTCTCGCGAGGATCTGCAGTACTTAGGAGCTGACTTCCGGGGACGACGCCAGGTTGACGAAGCCCTCGCCCGGCTAGGAGACATTTCCCTAGCAGCCGAGGTGAGGCGCTACCGCGCGTCCCAGGAGGTCATCAAGGAGCTCGAGGCGGCGATCAAGCGACTCGAGGACGACATCTTCGTCCATGTCGATCGCGCGCGCCACTCGGCAAAGCGGCTGGGAAGAGCCCACGCAATCTTAAGGGTGCGAGACGAACACGAGACCGATGTGGGGCTGACCACAGTGCCTAACTGGGTAGTGGAGCGAGGGCGCTCACCCTTGTGAAGGGGGTGATGTAACGTCCCGGGTCATGGTATGTATCTGACCTAACCCATAAGTCATGGGACGTATAGGCACGTGCTTGCATGATGACGTGGGTCGACTAACATTCCTACTATGATGATTACTGGTACTATTACGATGCGATGACTGACCGATTGCTGTACGATGACTGATGGGCTGACTGATGTGTTACTGTACGCTGACTGATGACCTGTGCTGTGATGACTGAATACTTGTGGACGATTACCAGCAGATTAGTAGTAGTGGCGGTCTCGCTGACGAAGGCGGATCGCGCGACTAGGATATAAGGAAGCTATCGACTGTTGTAGTCGATAGCTTGGATTTCTTGTAACACTCTCGACTTCTATCAAACGGTTTCGGTTCCCTCTCATCCTTCGGGGTCGCGACTAAGCCTACAAGCTCAAAGAAGCAAGACTCCGCCTTCGAGCGTTGAGACGACACTCTGCCTTCGCGCTAGAGTCAGGCATTTGCTAAGTCACCGCGTTCATCCTTTAGTCGCCTAAGTCAGGCTCACGTGCTGCTCGCACGTAACAGGTATCCCCTTGGGTATCCCAATTACCATTTTTGGACAGGTTTATGTAATAATAGGAGAAGTTTTTTTTTTCATGATCAAGGACCCCCCCCCCCTACCCTACCCCAGGTGCAGGAATCTGGTCCCAACAGCCCCTTGCCCTTCAGTGAATTGGAATTTGTAATTGTAGATGCCAAGAAATGACAAGGATGGCAACAGTTCTAGCCTCTCAGAACCTGCTTCCTTGGGGGTGTTGTCATTGAGCCAGAGCGTGGATTTGGCTGTGAGGTGAGTGCCAGTGATTCACAGTGCCTCCTCTCAAGCATTCCTCAACTTCTGGTTTGTCAAAGAAATAGCGACCTAGAAGGACGTGATAGTGACTGCTTGGCAGACAA
>WITN01001226.1:0-22713 GCA_015025155.1 Lactarius quietus
GCCCGATACAGCCGCATTCAAGCATGTCCCGCCTCGTGTTCCGTGCGGGACATGCTTTTGAGGGCCGCCCGCCTTCTATACATGCGGTCTAAAAGGACAATTAATAACGTAATAAATGGTCGACGCAACGACGAACGGACTTTGAGACCGTGATGGGATGCTCACGGATTTTGATTCTTTGTGGACGAGCATGGCGTGGAATGGGGGGACTCGGATGCAATGACCAAATTACCCCATACTACCAACAACCCTCCCGCCGTCCTTGGTGGAAAGGCGCTATATTCTACTTATTTACTGTATTGTACTATACGGCACTGCTGTTCAAACCGAAACTAACGACTCAAAATAATGGGGCACGATACCAGACACCCACCTCAAATAGAAAAAAAGAAAAGGAACGAGACCGCCTCGATGTCGTGACCTAGGCCGTGATCGGGTAGAAGTAGGAGTCGGGGAAGGCCTTCTTAATAGATTCCTCTATCCAGTGGTATGGCGACGCATAGGTAACGTCGGTTGAGTTTGCCCGGCCAGCGCCGCCAGTGATGATGCCAACAATGCGACCATTAGGGTCAGCGATGACTGACCCGGAATCCCCGGGGGCGGAGAATGCGCCGTCCTTATAGCTGCACGAGTAGATAGCTAGCTCCATGGATGTCGAGTGAATTCCGTCGTGGTCGTCGTATTCCCGGACGAAAGATTCGATACCGGTCGCGCGACCCACGGTAAGACCGGTAGTATTGCCGCTCTTGACAACCATGAGACAATTTTCACCATTCGCGTCGAGCCTGGTCGGGTTGCGCAGTTCGTATTCCTTAACGACGCCTTGAAGCTGCAGGAAACCGTCAAACGGATATTCCGATGAGGAGGCGCCAGACCTGGTGTGAGGATATATCTTCGATAGGTAATTTCGATCGGTCCTAAATATAATAATTAGACTAGACGACCTTTAAAAGACAGATCGAGACTCACCGAGATAAATGGCGTTGCCCTTAAAGTCCTTCCAATTGATTTTCTCGTCGCATAGCTCGACAAGAGCCCAGTCCTCCGTGAAGGGTTTATCGCCGGTACCGGCGGAAATCGGAGGGGCATGGAGGACGTGTCCCAGAATTCGCAGGTACTCTACGCTCCAGAACTTCGTGATCTTATCGTAGAACTCGTTCAAGGTCATAATTGATTCCTCCGCCTCCTCCATCTTAGCCTTATTTGCGACGGCCTTACCCTCGACGGCCTCGCCCAAATCGTCAAGGACATGTTTGTAGTAGTCGACCGTGAAAATATTGTCCCCAATCTTGCTCATGATTGACTTGAGTACGTTCTGGTAGGCTTTACTGCCGAGGAGGATGACCTCACGACGAGGCGACCTGTTAGTCTGACGGGTGTAGAGTTCGTTAGGATATTTGCTCGGCGGGAGAACAACATGGCGGGGTGTAAGAAGGAGGACCTGATTGCGTTCGTCGCCTTCGCGGAGGTAGAGACCACCGGTGCCTTCGATGTGAGGGTAGGCTATAGGAGCGATTCCGAGACCGATTGCAGGAGTGAGTGGGCCGCGTACATCGTCGGTTGGGTCAGGGTTAAACTCGAAGGAGACATGGTTGAGGAGCTGCGGACCAGCGGACCGGGTGAAAACGGACTCGCGGAATGCGATCTCGACGTCCGCGATCTGAGACTCGGCGAGAATCTGCTTGCAGCGCACGGCTGCGTCCTTGGCGTCCTTGCGAGAGAGTGTCTTGGGCATCACGCCCACCCAAAGGAAAAGGGGACCGGCTTCCTCTCCGAATTCGGCGAAGCGGACAGGGTCAATGCTTGTCCACTTGAGGCCGACAGAATCAAAATACTCGTAGACCTGTCGACCTAGTTTGTGCCATACGGTTGCGATTGGGTGGATGCAAATAGGTTTAGCCTCCTTCCGCACACCGTAGGCCTCAGGGCCGGTGGGCCGCCGCCAGGGGTCCCCTGTGTGGTAGATGGAGAAGGGTATGGAGGGGAAGCCTAAGTAGTCGCTGTGGGCCTCATAGTCGGAGTCGGAGCACCTGGTGAGATCAACTGAGGAAATGATGGGAGGAGGAGGAGATCCGCCGAGGACTCGCTGATAGACGTAAGTGCACGCGTTGAGGAACTCTTTTTCGTTTTCGGGAGTCACTGAAGCAAAAACAAGATGGTAAGAATCAGGAGATAGCAAAAAGCTAAAGGACTGACTCGTGAAGTGAAAAGTACTGTAGCCGGCTCGGTGGGAAGAAACAGAGAAGATGAACACAGGAGTGAACGTTGGTTAGGGGGGAGATTCGACTATTTATATACTTGTCCTCTAAAACTAAAATGATGCCGAGGGGAGGGGGAATAGGCTTGTAAACGTATGATAGGAGAACTGCGTGACTTTCTCATCGGTGACGTCACTGCATCGTTTGGTGAGGGACAAAAGAAGAGAGAGGGGAAGCGCCACGAAGCTAGCACGATGTACGTTCATCAAAGGATACTCTGAGCTGAGGCCTGTTACTCTTAAACAGAGAGAAAGACGCTATGCTGTGATATAACAGGAACAGTTTAGTCGGGCCGGGGTGGCTGTTCGGAACGGAAATAGAAGACACCAACGCCACCGCAGCGACGACTGCAGTGATTCCGACTCGAGTAGCGTATCACCCTGCCACCCCCGTTGGTTGGTATAATTTATGACACCTAAATCATGCCAGACCTATCAATCGCAACCCAACTGTCCGTGAGCACAAGGGACAGATAAATGCTATTTAATACTAGGCTTTCCCGATGGGCCACATCGGCTATCAACGCCATTGCTACCTTACAGTAGAGGGGTTGAAACAATGCGCGGAGAAGGTAACTTAGCCATGGTGCAAGTACCGGTGTTACTCGACCGATAGTTTGAGATTACGATGGCCACCACAAGAACTACACACAGTAACACATCAGGAAAAACCTTCCGCAATAATTTAGATAATTTATCAATAATTATCGGAATTATTCCATTATCGTGGATTGTTTAGTCCCCACGATAAATTATCACCAATTCGCACTAATTCACACAATTTGGCAACGAAATATTGGTATATTGTCACCGGGTTTTTACTAGGTTATTCAAAAATGATCGCAAAGTTATGTCGGCATTATGTGAATTATCAGGAGAAAACGCAAGGCCAGAAAAGAGGGAAAAGAAGCGGTGAAAAAAAGAACACAACCAATGTTGCAAGTGTCAGCCCTGCGACACGCAATCCAATGGACGTGACTCGTGAAACTGTGGGAGCCAAAACGAAAAGGAGTGACAAACGTTGATAAACTGTTGACTGGCAAAGTCCGGGTCCAGTCAGTCAGAAATTCGGACTGATGCAATGCGCTACTCACAGTGTACCATGTCAAAAAAGAGGTGTGTTGAAACCTCAATGCCTTATCAGCCGTCAAGTTCTTCAAGATTGATTGGAGCAATTGCGACACCAGGGCCTGTTTCGTTCCCAGTGGTAATGGTGCTGTGTTAGACAAATCAGAACCGTGATATACTTTTGTTAGTGAGATTAGAACGAACTTTGCTTTCTCATAAATGTCAGCCATCATAAGGTGAAACGCACCCTCACGGTTTTCCCGAATATGCTTCAACGTGTTGATGTGGCCATTATAAACGTCCAAGTAAGCATTTGCCGAGAACTCTGCGACTTGGTGTGCTCCATTGCGCCACTCGTAGATTGCAGCGTAGAGCTAAGAAGGGAGTGTGACTGTGTGAGCGTAATAGATAGGCCAAAAAAAAAAAACTTACAGCTGTTGCAACGAGGGCAACCATTGGGGTTGGTACCTCGAGTTCTTCTCCACGACGACCTTGGTATGTTGGGAAAAGGTACTTGAAGCGTTGGGCAAAGGACGTAGCCCCTCCAACGAAGAACATGTCCTGAATAACCGCAATGATACGGTCATTTCGGTAGGGTCGAGTGCGCATTACCAACCCATTTGGGGCGTTGACCTAACAACCAACTATTAGTGGGGGATCGTCAAAACCATACGACTTACGATTGTAGCCCTTGGAAAAGTATATGTATAGTTTGCCAGCTCCTTGCGAACATGGTCGATGACATCCAAGGGAGACGCAAACATCTGGAATGGTCCCCTAATAGTGGTGCTGCAGCATTCCTTGATCTCACTTCGAAACAGGCAGATACGAGCACGCGGCTGGGAAACAATGTCAGCGATGTCATCTCAAACTTAATAACACGTACCAGAGGTGTGATCTTCAACAAATATTCTTGGTCACGTGTGAGTCGGTCGAGCATCTCCGTGGCACCAGGCTTATGGTGCATGGCAGCTGTGAAAAGCGAGTCCTTAACAAGCGTGAGTGTTGAACAAAGACCTGGAAATCCATCGGTAAACATCAAAGCAGCCCGAATATTTTCAATGCCCTCTTGAATGACGGCACGGACAATGGGGCGCTGGTTGAGGAGCGAGAGTTTGGTTGACCCAGGAGAAAATACAAGATCCGTGTCGACTGGCCAGGCAGACTGAGACAAGTCCGAATTGGATGTTGCATGGTAGTCCGCAAGTTCTGCCGCGACCACTAAAAGTCCAAATCAGTTGCTACATAGAGAGAATCCTGTGAGCAGCTGCACACCTGGGGTCATAGCAGTAGGCACCAGGCCAGGTTGAGGTTGCGACGGTGGGTGGGAAGTCGGCCTAACGATGCCTTCAAGCGATGCACCATAAATTTGGCTGCCTGAGTTCTCGGGTTCAGAGGCACCTGAGACTGCCCAAGATGGCCTCTGGAGCGACTGTCAATTATGGTGTACTGTTGCAAAACGTAGTCGGCTTACCTCGACAGTCACAGACTCCGAAAACTTGCTGGGGTGCTTGAGAGCAAGCTGAACCGTCTGCTCGTCATCTGCAGAGTCATCATCAGTTTCAAACCCATCATCATCCACTTCGGGAGTGTGGAAGTCGAGGTTTCCATGATCAATGTGGGTGAGGGTGTGAGTGTTGTCACCACGGCCTGGGTAGAAAGACGACACTGGAAAAATTTCATGGTTGATATGTGTCAACATACACAAACAATATTGGTAATCAAACAACTCACTCCGTTCCGAGGCGACTCGTTTTCCCCTCACAGCGTTATCGGATTTATGCTGCTGGATGGCGGGATCACCACCGTGGCTGGTAAACATGCCATTTTCAATTTCGCTCTCGCTGAGAAGCATGAGAGGCATCAGACGACTGTGGGCAGGGCCTTGGACTTTGGTTAGTAAGTTCTTCTGATCGTTATCAACCAATTTTTAAGGACTTACCAACGCCTTGTGCTTTCTTTGTAGGTTTGGCCTGCACTCCTGAGGGCTTGGAGGTAGAGGCTGGGACATTGCTCGATCCCTGAGACTGTTCATAGGTACGTTTCCCAAGTGCTAAACAAAGTGTCAGTCGTGTCTGACTCTTCGTGGGTATGAACCCACCAGTTTGTTGCAGGTCTTGAGATGGTGTTTGGGGGAGCACCCTTCGGGCTGGAACTCTGCTATGCATTCGTGTATTTGCAAGCGTAGATCCTCTGAATGAAACTGTATTTTCATTCTCATTGCCCTGGGTGCTAACTGTGGATGCTTTTGGGTGAGATCGGCAGGTACGTGGTGCCATCGAAAAAAAAACAAGTGAACAAGATGATAAGGAGTGGGAAGTGGATAAGAGAGTAGAGACAGTATTCGTATTGGGGATCCAGCCTAAGGTAAGTCCTCTTTTATATTCAAAACGCATCTCTAAAATTGATCTTCAGCCACTCTGCAGCGGCATTCTTTCTTTCACCTGCTCACCCACATTAATGAAGAGACCCCTGGTCCGTTGTTGTGGGTGTGATAGAGTATTCAATCCACATGGGCTTTCTCAACATCTTAGCAAGATTCAGAATGCCGCCTGCCATGCCACGCAAATGGCGTTGAGTACGCCGTCGGTGTTTCAGACACCATCAGATGCAGGGTCTTCACTAGCACAAAACTCAAATCGCAAGTCATGCGATGATCACGAAATGGAGTGGGAGAACGAACCTTGCGGTGAGTCTTATGGGGCACATTTCAATCATCCACAATGATTGTATGCCATTTGCAGGTGGAAATGACGACTTCCATGAGGATACCAGCATGGCTGGACTGGACACTGCGCATGCAGTTGACTCCACCCATGCCGAGGATGCCAGTCCCGACACCCTGCATGCCGCCGACACTATAGATCCCACTGATGCCAAGGATGCCAATATATTTGAAGAAATAGCAAATAATCCACTCTCCCATACTAACCCAGAACCAAGTCCACCCGCTGAGGCACAGACACCGCAGTCGTTGGCACCACCCCTCGTCGAGGCTCAGCCACCCGCCTTGCCACCATTACGACCCACGGAGGCCGACGCCGACAGTTTGGACACCGCACCTCAAGTGATCGTCGACCGGTTTCCACACGGTAGCCCAGGCGCTCCGATCACTGGAGCAGCACAAGGAACATCAATTTATCAGTCAAGTCGTAACGTTTTTGGAACCTCTGTTTGGGCTCCATTTCACTCACAAGTTGATTGGGAGATTGCACATTGGGCAAAGATGCGCGGACCATCATCCTCGGCGATGGCAGAGTTGTTGGCAATTCCAGGGGTTTGTGCTCCATAGTGAGCTGCTATAGTGTCGCTAACACTTTGCCACAGGTTGTCGACAACCTTGGGCTGTCATTCAGCTCCACAAAAGAGCTGAATGATATTATCAATAAAGCGCTGCCTGGGCGCCCTCCATTTGAGACCCGCAACCTGGTCATTGGCGGTGAAACCCTGGAATTGCATATCCGCGACATACTGGCATGTATACGTTGTATCTACGGCGACCCTGAATTTGCTCAAGACCTCCTTGTTGCTCCGGAATGCCACTTTGCGGATCAAGAGCGGACCATCTGCATCTACAGTGAGATGCACACCGGCGATTGGTGGTGGGCTGTACAGGTGTGCCAGTCTATGTTACTCCGGGAATAGTGCTAAACCTTTGTATTGACAGACCTCACTCGAATCGAATCAGCCAGAAGCCACGGTCATCCCAGTGCTTATTTCATCTGACAAGACCCAATTGACGATGTTCCGCAGCAAAATGGCCTACCCCGTCTATCTGACCATTGGAAATATCCCCAAGGAGACACGTCGAAAGCCATCGTGCCATGCTCAAATGCTGGTTGCATACATCCCTACCACCAAGCTTGAAGGGATCGCAAACAAGGCCGGTCGTCGCCGCGCAATGGCGAACCTCTACCATAGCTGCATGCAACTGATCTTGTCCCCGATCACAGCTCATGGTGAGACCGGCATCGCCATGATGAGTGGAGATGGCATATGGTGGCAGTGCCATCCGATTTATGCAGCATTTGTCGGTGACTATCCTGAGCAAGTCCTCGTGACATGCACATACAATAATCGGTGTCCAAAGTGCTTGGTACCTCATGATGAGCTGGGTACTTACGAAACATTCCCTCCACGCAATTGCAATGAAGCCAGGGACACATACCTCCTGGCCAATGGTGACGCACACGCATTTCACCTTGCCTGTTGTGAAGCAGGCCTGAAACCCGTTTTCCACCCGTTCTGGGAGTCTCTCCCACTCACTGATGTCTTCGTATCCATCATGCCTGATATTCTCCACCAGCTACTGCAAGGCGTATTCAAGCACTTGGTTGCTTGGCTCATCAAAACCTTCGGACCGGCAGCAATCGACGCGCAATGTCAGTCCATGCCACCCAATCACAACATCTCAATCTTCACCAAGGGCATATCCTCCCTCAGTCGCGTGACCGGCAAGGAGCACAAAAACATGTCCTGCATTCTCCTGGGTCTTATCTTGGATCTTCCGGTTCCCAACGGGCAAGTCTCTCCACGGATCATTGCCGCCACACGTGCACTTTTGGACTTTCTGTTCCTGGCTCAATTACTGTCACACTCGTCAATTACACTTGCACACATCAAAGACTCGCTGTCTCGCTTCCACAACAATAAGGACATTTTTGTCGATCTCGGGATTCGCGATAACTTCAACATTCCCAAACTCCATAGTTTGCTTCACTATATCCCATCAATCCGACTCTTTGGCACCACTGATAACTATAACACAGAACAGATGGAACGCCTCCATATTGATCTCACGAAGGATGCTTTTGACGCAACCAATCGGAAGGACGAAGGCCCTCAGATGACCACTTGGAATGAACGCCGCGAGAAGGTACAACTCCATTCATTATACATCAAATGGCGGCAGCAGACGAATGATATTCCCCCTTTGACAATGCCAATTGGTCCCCCATGTTCCAGTGTGCGAAGCCTGAGGATGGCTCTAAACCCAATGCTCAGGGCAGTCTCTTTCGAAGACCTGGCACAGAACTATGGTGCCATCGACTTTCAAGATGTGCTTGCTGATATCATTGCTCATATCAACCACCCCACAGCTTCTGGTGCGACACTGTCTGATCTGGCTTCCAACACCCTCTTACCTTTCCGCTCCGTACCTGTACACCACAAAATCAAATTTTCAAAGTCAAATAGTTCCGAAATAGTCAATAGCATTCATGCTTGGCCGGAACAAAGGGACGCACGTAGGCGACGAATCCCATCTCGCTTTGACACCGTTCTCATCTGTGGTAAACATCCAAGTTCTGATGAACTTGTGCACGGCATTGATGGTAAGTTATTACAGTATAAAACGCTCATTCTGACCTCACTCATTTGCAGGCCATCGTATCGCACAAGTGTGTGTTGTCTTTGAGTTACCCAATAGGGTTATCCAGGAGGTTTTCACCACACCCAAAACCGCTCCTGAACACTTCGCATATGTGGAATGGTTCTCCCCCATTCCCATAACCCGTGGCCCCAACCACCGACTGTATAAGGTTACCAGACTTGCACACAATGGCCACCGGCGTGCAAGTATTATCCCTGTCAGCTCTATCATTCGTAGTGTACATCTCTTCTGTAACGAATGGTGTTTGCAACCAGACGAAACCTTCTGCACGTGACCTGTGCAGGAACGACTTTGACGTGCGACGAGAGCCGACGCTGACCGAGTGCGTTGCACCTCGACCAGCAACAGTGAACAAGGACTATCCCGAAACAGGGAATAGCCATAGATAGTCGAAACAATGCCGCAAAGGGCATGAGAGAACTCAATCCGAAAAGGAGTGTGATTACTCTAGCTATCAACAGGGAACCACTCTAGGAAGAGGGAATCTGAGGATGCTAAAGTGAGGAACTCTATCGTCCCCACTACTCTACTTATACTAACTGAACAGCCTAATGCTGTCAGCATGACTACGAGACTATTAGTCCGCATGTGTCCATGAGTAATGTATGAGTAACAGCCTTCAGTCATCCTCGGTAAGCGATGAGTAAGGTACTTCATAACATTACTAAGTCCCTGAGTAAGTCCATCAGTCAGCCATCTCTAATGCATCAGTAAGCATCTGGCTGGGCGCCTCGGACAAGCGCCTTCTGACTCTTCCATCCAGGACACCTTCTAAAAGGGGATCAAGCCCCGGCCCGCTGGTATCCGTCCCGACGGTTCCGCCAAAGGCCTTAAACGCCATTCGATTATTGGGTGCTCCTTCTGTGCCTTCGTCGGCCTGCGCGCATCCTGGTCCTGATGCGGCGAATGTCACATGACCGCCAAAGGCGATCTGTAACATCTTCCCAGTTTTCGGACCACAGACTCCAAAAGAGTGGACTGCGTACAAAGTGCTGGAACTATGTAATTCCTTTTACATAAACCCATTTAGTGACCGAGATAATTATCTTGTATTTTCGTAATTAGCGGGCCATTATCCATGGGCGAACAGTGATTATTTCCAATTATCTGAGCATTATTTCCATTACAAGACTTATTGATAATTTAGCTACGCATTATCGCTCGTTAGCGCGAGAGCTTTTTCCTGATGCAGGGAAAGTCGTATGGATGCCAGTGGAGCCTAGCTACGTTACAATACTCGGCCTGTGAAATGATTGTGATACTAGAGTCAGAACAGGTCCAATACAGGACGGTACTTACTGTAGAGATGTTGCCACACCCGGCTGATGGCAGATAGCAGACCACTTTACTCTTGCAGGCCGGGCTGAGACTGATCACAGTACAGTAACTTGTGTGAAATGAATATTTCTCGAACGCACACACCGCAAAGCTTACATAGACGACAGCTACCTCCTTCAGGGTGTGTTATTGTGGCAAACTTTTCTACGGTAAAACGCCTCCAGTCTCAGCTTACTAGACACCCCCAGACTTCAACGAGCTAGCCTCTACCTCGACCTAGAGCCCGCACACTGGCATGGGAAGTACCATGCACTTAATGTGAGTATTATATGGAGACACGTGTCTTGCTACCGAGTACTTAGGTGGGCTTGTGGCGTTCGGGGTTGTCTAAAATCCAAAACTAAGTAACTCCCCCAGTCTGGCAAAGTCAAGTGACCTGAGACCTGTGACCTAAGGGACGAAGAGTGAACCAAAATCGAAAGATGAAGAGACTACACACAGGATCCCATCCAGGAATAGCTGAGAATCCCTCGGTGTTGCAGCCCGGATTCGATCCCAATGTGATGTCATTGAGGCCAGAGAGTCCACCGCCGTATAGCCAGGGGTTGAGGAAGCCGAGCGGCCGCCTGCCGCTTGAAATCATGTAATCATTCAACAAGGCGATGATGCCCGCAGCCTACATGTTCAAATGGCAGTTAAAAGAGCACTGGAAGAACTTCGAGGGGGGGAATTTCGCACCGGCGCCGCGCAGCTCGTGCCTTGCATGGCGGAAATTTGCCTGTTGAGGACGGTTTCGTAGGCAACCGCCTGTAAGGCGATATCGGGAACGCCACGACCCCCAACGCTACACACATTAGGAATGTAAGAATGGGAGGCATGGTGGTGACGCGCACTTGTACATGCCGTAATACCGGCCACCGAGGTTCTGGAGAAAGGAGGGCACGGCGGGGTCCTGGTACAACGGTCGTGGAAAGTAGGCAGAGAAGCCACCGCTGGAGTAACCACCACCATGGAAACGTGCGGCGACCTCCGGGTCGTGGCCCATGGTTGCGCCGACGCTGGTGACCCAGGGACCTTCGAGAGCGTAGCCGGTGTGATGAGTAAGCGATTGTGTACTGTTGTCAGGAAGAGAGAAAACGCTACACGTACAAGTTGAGGGAAAGGTGGGGGAGAACCGGACATACGACTTTCCATAGCTGTCTTTGAATTGGCAGTTCTCGGGGCCGACGCCGTCGTCGCCGCTGGCGGCGAGAACGCTAGCGCCACGTGCACCGAGCTGCGCGAACACTGAACAGGTTGCATGCATACGTCGCATAATCCAACGAAACCACATGCTCGTAGGAGCCGTAAGTGATGACTATCGTCTGCGGGACGCTCACTTGATCAAGCATATATTCGAGCCAGGATATGAGCCGATCCCTCGGGGATTCGCCGATGCTATAGAATATAACCCGAGTCGGGTACGCTATGCCCAAACTGAACTGGATATCGATGTTCGGCTCCATTGATGGATTGCTCGGATCGTACGTTCCATCATTGACCAGCACGATGGTGTAAGTCGCAAAGGAACCGTCAGCACGATATTCCCTCATGAATATCATCAAGTCTTCTGGGCTCGGGTGCAACGCCGATCACGTTCCAATTCGCCGCAGTGGGCACGTAGGCAGATGTCCTGTAGCGCGAACGTAGTGATGCTGGCGTGATATATTCAATATCCGACCCGACTTCTCTCGACGGGACCTTTGCATGCGCTGCTGCTTGCCCATAGCGTTGAATGGGCAACTTCCTCCAAGATGTGTGCGGTGAGCCGAAGTTTGTGGTCGGTATAATGGTTTGCACGTGCTCGAATAGCGCCCCAGGAAGCCCGTAGCTGAGCGTACGGAGAACGGTAGTGTTAGTACCGATATGGTGGTAGAGCTGGTACGAAGTTCCCAGGAGATCGTTGGCCTGTGACACGGGTACCCCGATGAGTGTCACCTGACTGCCGCCGTGTTCCGTTAAGATGGTGGAAGGGAGTACGCCGTAATGTTCGAGCCAGGCGTTGACGAGCTCGAGCACCTCTATGGGCGGTGCGACAAGCTCAGCTACCTGCTCTTTTGACAGGTGTTTGCCATATCTTTCACGGAGTAGTGGTACACATTGGCACGGCAAACATTAACGAGTGGTGGAGAGGACGCACTTTGAATGATCGGGACTGCTGACCTCATAAAGGGCATCAGTCAAAGCGCTCTCGTTTTGGGCCTTGAGTGCGGTGTGGAGATCGATGGTGGTATCGGTAGCTGGTTGACCCAGGTTCGTCCAGTCATCCGGCACAAGACTCCAGCTGTGCTTCACCTGCACATCTTCCCAACGTGGGGTAAAGGACGTTTTGAGGCCGCTGAGGGATGCATTGGTGACAAGAAAAAGAGCAGAGAGAATGTAATAGCGCATGATATCCACGATGCAACGGATTTAAGCAGCATGCACAGGTCAAGGACCTGAAGCTAGAAGGCCAGAGGTTCAGAGGGGATGGGGGGTTAAGGCATAGATGCAGTGCTGGGGCATAATGAGTGGAGCACAGACAATACACTCTCGTGTCGTCAGAGCGACATCGTCACATCTCCTTCGTGGAAACGGAGATATATCCTCCGAGTCGCGGGTGTCTCACCTGTCACTGCCGAGGTGGTAGCTGCTGATTGGATGTGCGACGGTGCAACCTTAAGTTAAGCTTCCAGTTCTTTCCTGCCACGTGATAAAATATTCCAAGTCCGAGACGTACAGTATACGAGAATAACGGATGTGTACACGAAAGTTGATGTTACCTTGCTTGTCAATTCCGTCTTGTCTGGGTCATTACCCAGGTCGAAATTATATACTCATCGTGTTAATCTCGTGATCCGGGGGTCTCCCCTTTCCTTCGGCTTCTTCCTTTACTTGTTCCCGGTGGTCCCCTTCTTTCCTTTGACGGCTGGTGCCAAACTGGATTTTGTGCTACCGGACCCAACGTGCTTGTGACTATGTCCGAAACATGAAAAGGGACATGTGCCATAACCTTTTAACAAAATATGTATTACAAGAAATTGAACCAGGGAAAAAATGCAAATCTTTGGCAAAATCTGTATTGGATTCATGACCAATAATACCAAAACACTTCCTGTGCACGCCAGAACGCGCTAGTGCAAGCAAGGTTTCGGTTGACAGAGTCAACACCTAGGCCTAGTAATAGCAAGGTCATCGAAATTATCTAATGATCGTGTAAATCTCTTGATCTGGGGTCTTTCGTTTCTTCGGCTTCTACCTTTGTTCCGCACCGCACAAGGATTCTCAGTAGAGTAGCGTACTGTGTACTAGTACGGTACTGTATCCCAGCCCAGCCCACCCTCGTCGTTTAGTATAATGTATGACACCTAAATGATGCCAGACCTATCAATTGTTGTAGTTCCAACTGACAAGTCCGTGAGCAGAAGGGACAGATAAATGCTATCAAATACTAGGCTTGCCCGATGGGCCACATCGGTGATCAATGCCATGGCTATCTTACACAGTAGAGGGATGAAAACAACGCGCGGACAAGCTAACTTAGTCGTGGTGCAAGTGCGAGCGTTACCGGGCCGATAGGTTTAGATTACGATGGCCAACATAAGAACTACATACAATAACAGAGACAGTAGTAATGGATGGAGCCTAGCCAGTTTGAACGTAGTTTACTCTTTCTTGTTTGGATGAGATATTGTGTATGTGCATCTAGCAGGGAGACTTTTAGAGGGGGCTCGTGATGAGGCCCCTCGACACAGCGACGGCCAGCCCAACAACAGGAACAGAGATGATCAGCGCAGGGCGGAATATACGTGCCAAGTCGCGGACCAAGCGCACCCAGTCCCCGACGGCCGTAGCAAAGCTACAAGCAAAGACAGCACGATCAGAACGCGCGAAACGCTCAAAGCGAAGCAGTAATACGTACCCAACAACACGACGGATCCGGTTGTTGAGCATATCGTATACGCCCGCGCGCAGCGCCTCCTTCTCAACGCGGATGACAGGACCGTCGTCCGGAAGGACCCACGGACAGCCGCTCGTCGTCTTGTCCGGGTCCGTCGCAGCGCGGAAAATGGCGCCTGCTATGCGCGGAACGGGCAGGAGCGGTATGCCGGCGAGCATTATCCTCACAGGGAGATCGAGGATACCCGTGTCTTTGCAGCGGGGTCCCGTCAGCCCGGGGGAGGGGGGGAGAGCGCGGTACGTACCTGCAAACCATGGGTGGATGGTGGCGATGCGGATGTTGTCTGCTGTTACGATTGGGTCTATCGAACGCATCAGGCCCAGCACGCCGTGCTTCGACGCGGCGTACTGCGGCGCTCTCGGTATGCCCACCCAGGACGCTGCGAGTAAAGTTCGTTGATGTCACGTCCGGGAATGGGTGAGTTACGCACCAACTGAGCCGATGAGAACGATCGCTTTCCACGAGTCGGGAGAGCGGTTACGCTTGACGTAGTGAACCCCGAGATGTACGGCTGTGGTCGGTCAGTGGGATTGCAGGAGAGGTGACGACTGGTAAACTCGCTACTCACTGTAAAAGACACCTTTCAGGTTGACATCCAACGTTAAGAGGTTCGGCGCGATTGGCTTGCCGTTCACAACCGTCAATTCACCGGAGCAGACCCCCTTATCTATTTCGGTGATACCTGCGTTAGGAATCTGGGAGGGTATCGAATACATTTGGATCTCAGAAGGGCGGTAGATTACGAACCACAATGTCGACGGCACCATAGCGTTCGAGGGCGAGTTCGAAGAGGGCGACTTGGTCATCCCAGTTGACGACGTTGCATTTGGCGGACGCGGCCTCTCTATGAGACGTCTCGACTCAGTTCCCGCATGAGATGGCAGCTCGGATTGCGGTTACCTACCCTCCATTCTTGGAAATGCTGGCAACTACAGCCTCTGCCCCAGACACGTCCATGTCTCCAATTACCACTTTGGACCTAAAGAGAATGTTGAATGTGGGACGCCATGTCATGGATATCACCACGTACCCACACTTCGCAAATGTCAAAGCAACCTCTTTTCCAATACCATTCGCACCTCCTACGCAGAATTCCCATTTCTCACCTTACTATGGCAACAAGCAGGGCCACATCACGCACCTGTTAGCACTACAACCTTTCCTTTCGCACGCTCCGCATATGCAAACAGTTCCTCGTCAGAGATTATGGTGGTCATGATGGTCAATTGGGGGATGAAAATAGGGAGGATCAAACAGAGCTTATAAAAGGGGGGTCCTGGAGGTCTTCGCGTCGCCCGCCGCTACTAACGTTTACGCGTATAGCGGCCGTTTACCCGGCATCAATAAGGTACTGTCAGTAGACGCGCGTCTATTTTATTACTGTAAGTTACCGTAAGTTACAATACATTGAACTGAGACGCCAAACTGCACTGGACCTCCAAGTCCCCTGACTGCAGTGGGAGTTATTACAGTTCCCTAACACTACGGGCATCCATACAAATTGCTGCAACGACGAATTGATGGAATGATCTGGCCACGTGGACCAATCAGCCAGTCCGTGCATGAGCACGCAACATGATGGCCCACATGGTATAAATGTTATCCAGGCACAGCTAAAGGTCGCATTGTATATCAATACTGTACCATTGCCACCTTACTAGAAAAAACCTGCTGACAAGCTAATCTTAGTGAAAGTATGTGTGCTACAAGACTACAGTCGAAACGGATGCAGTAAGCACATTTCACTGATCTGCCAGTGTTTGGACAAATGAACAATCTATGACAAGTTTTCATTTTGTTTAGGGAAATCTATCATGTATGTGCATCTAACGAGGAAGCTTTTAACGGGGGATCGTGACAAGGCCCCTCGACAGAGCAAAGGCGAGCACGACAACGGGGACGAGGACCCTTAGGACAGGAAAGCATATAAGGGTCAAGTCTCGGGCCAAGCGTACCCAGTCCCCGACGGCCGTAGCGAAGCTGTATGGAAGGCGCACTAAGTTATCAGCGCCTGCAACGACGCGCGAATGCTGTACGTACTTGGTAGCGCGGCGGATACGGTTGCTGAGCACCTCGTATACGCCCACGCGCAGCGCCTCTTTCTCAACGCGGATGACGGGCCCGTCGTCCGGCAGCACCCACGGGCAGCCGCTGGTTGCGAAGTCCGGGTCCGTCGCTGCTCGGAATATGGCGCCAGCGATCCGTGATACGGGCGTCAGCGGGATTCCGGCGAGCAGCAGCTTCATCGGGAGCCCGAGAATAGACGTGTCTTCGCGGCGGGAATGGCGTAATTCGGGTCAGCGCGAGGGACGAAGGATAGAGCGGTACATACCGGCGAACCACGGGTGGATGGCGGCGATGCGGATGTTCTCCGCTGTTACGATCGGGTCTATTGCATGCATAAGACCCAGCACTCCGTGCTTAGAAGCAGAGTACTGCGGTCCTTTCGTTACGCCCATCCAGGACGCTGCAAATCTTGTTCGACCGAATCTAGAAAAGCGTAGGGAACGAGTGAATCACGTACCCATTGAGCCTATAAGGACGATCGCCTTCCACGAGCCGGGAGCGCGGTTAAGCTTGACGTAGTGCACCCCAAGATGTACAGCTGCGAGTGCCTACTTCGATCACAGGCAAGGACCGGACTGATATGCAGCTACTCACTGTAAAAGACGCCCTTCAGGTTGACATCCAAGGTTAAGAGCTTCGGTGCGATAGGTTTGCCATTCACATTGGTTAAATCACCGCTGCAGACACCGTTCTCTACTTCGGTGACACCTGCGTTAGGGATCTAGAGAGATTCGGCGCTCTGCAAGTCGGAAAGCTAACAGGATACGGACCACAATGTCGACGGCACCATGGCGTTCGAATGCCAACTCGAAGAGGGCGACCTGATCATCCCAGTTGACAACGTTGCATTTGATGGACGCGGCCTCTCTACGAGTAAACAGCGCTTGGTTCAGCCCAAAAACTTTCGTATGAGATCGTAGCTTGAGTCACTCACCCTCCATTATTGGTGATGCTCGTGACCACAGACTCTGCCCCTAGCGCGTCTATATCTCCGATTACCACCTTGGAACTAATGAGAGTGTTGAGTGTAGGACATCATTCAATGGATCGCGCCACTTACCCATACTTTGCGAAGGCCAGAGCCACCTCCTTTCCAATTCCATTCGCGCCTCCTACACGGTGTCCCCATTTCTCACTCTTGCATTCAGCAAGAATGTACCGTAACACGTACCCGTCAGCACAACAACCTTTCCTTTCGCCCGGTCAGCGTACTCGAACAATTCGTCGTCAGAAATTATG
This sequence comes from Lactarius quietus, assembly GCA_015025155.1. Classification (NCBI taxonomy): domain Eukaryota; kingdom Fungi; phylum Basidiomycota; class Agaricomycetes; order Russulales; family Russulaceae; genus Lactarius; species Lactarius quietus. The sequence continues at coordinate 17,281 of WITN01001226.1, forward strand.
GTGGTCATGACGGTCAATTGGGGGGTGAAAGTGAAGCAGGATCAATCAGAGCTAAGGTTTCTGCATACATTCCTACAGCAGATTCTACAGGATAATGACCCGGTTCGGTTCGGTTCCGAGATGATTCAAAGCAAAAAGCAAAAAAGTTTCATGGGACAGAGCTCCGACATGAGCTGTCAGATCTTCAAGTTCAGGATTGGTGTGAAAGGCCTGAACCGACATTCAAATATAACAGCACACCATGTTCGATAACGGTAGGCTTTAAGCAGCGAGTCAGCTGGCTGGAGTCGGAGATGAAAGCGAGTACAGTAACTTGAAATTACAGTTGTTCGAATGGACGTCGACCGGTCCGCTTTACCGCGATTTATTCAAACTCCGCTAGAGTCGATTTTATTATCGCTTGGAATACGCCCGCCGTTCGGTTGATGCAGTACCATACTGTGCAGTCCATGTCTAGCCTTGGCTAGCCCGTCTTTTTTGCCTTGTTGGTGATTGTCAACCGCGAATGAATTCCTATTTCATGCTTAAGCGCTCTAGCAAGTTAATGGGGTGAATTAGGCCAGTTTGGAAGGGGCTGTGCGCCATCATATCGATGGCGCACGCCACACGCTGCCAGCAGCTGCACGATACAATTTCTTGTTACCTCCATTGAGGCGATACTGTAAACTATCTGATTTTCTCAACGATGTCCTCCCCCACCTTTCAGTTGATCCTCGATGCCTTGGATAACTACACTGAGGAGACGGGGATCAATCTAAAAGAGAACCCGTTCGCTGACAAGGTCAAGGGCTGTGACTCTCCAGGTGCCATCCTTCGTCTACTTGAAGAGAATGTGAAGGCCTTCAAAAAATATCGTGACAAGAATCGCAAATTCATCGACTGCCTCAGCCCAGTAGTTCAATTCGTTCACACGTTCTCTGGAATTCTCGGTGAGGCAGCTGGCCTGGTGAGTCGCGAACCATATTTTCGTTCTATCTTCTTCTTTACTCATTCTCCACTAGGTTCCGTTCCAACCGACCAAACTCATCTTCGTCGGCATTGATGTTCTCTTCGCTGTGCGTGTTTTCCTTATTTTCGTGTCTTCACCTACCTCCTCTGACATCGAACTATATCAGGCTGCTGGAGGCGTCAGCGCGAGCTATGACGCTCTCCTAGAACTCTTTGAATGCATTGGAAGCTTTCTAAAGCGCCTCGACATCTATGCAAAAATCTCTTTGAGTCCTGTGATGACGGAAATAGTCGTCAAGATGATGGTGGAGTTGGTTTCGGTTCTTGCGCTGGCGAGGAAACAAATTAAACAAGGTCGATTCAGTAAGTACATCTTTACGGCGTCGTACGCTGCTCGTTGAACTAGTTGCAGAACAATTCGCGAAGAAGCTGTTGGGAGACACTGAGATCGAAAGCATACTGCGGAGGTTGGACCGGCTCACACAGGAAGAGGCTCGCATGATGGATGCCCAGATATTGGAGGTCGTTTATGGTCTTATAAATAACATGAAGGTTGTTATGGACGGTGAGAAAAGGTTCCTGACTAACTCCATACATCTAATATGACTGTTGTCTGTGTAGGCGGCGAGGCGTCAACCAGCGCGATCCGAAAATCCCTCGGTGTGTTCAGATTATGCGCTAGATTGCGTCGCCTTCTTATGGACGATTGTCAGTTACCATGCAAGATGTGCTAAGTGAAATTAATAAATTGAATCGTGCGTGGTCTCATCGACCATACGCATCCTTGGAGGTTCAATTGAACCCGCCATACAGGCGACCGTTTACAAGAGAAATCTAGAAGCTAACTTTCTCCCCCAGACCCATCCAAGAATCAAATTATTGCGCGCAGAGATAATCGTGATGGATCCGCCATTTGGTTCACCCAAGGTGCCACCTTCGAAAACTGGAATGCAACGGGTTGCCTTCTATGGATACATGGTAAACGTACGTTTCCAAATACCTGCTATCATTTCTGGTTACCTATGGCAGCTCGTTTCCGTAGCGGGATCGGGGAAGAGCATCCTATGGTAGGTTCCACACCCATTTTCCCTTTCACATCAACTCATTTTGTCGTTTTTTTTTTTCAAACAGTTCTACTGTTATTCAAGAAGTCAAAGCCATGTGCGATTCTGGATTGGCCTTGATCGCGTACTTCTACTTCGACTTTCGAGATACCACGAAGCAGGACATCCGTGGCTTACTCTCCTCTGTCGTCACTCAACTCAGCGTAGAGTCCGATGCGTGCTATAACATCCTTTCTGACCTATATTCAGCGCACTATGCCGGGTCACAACTGCCCGACGACGAAGCGCTTACACGATGCCTGAAGAACATGCTCCAACTTCTAGACCAGCCCCCGATTTATCTCATTGTGGATGCTGTCGACGAGTGTCCTGGCTCCACTGGGGTAGTGTCTCCACGTGAACGGGTCCTGGGCCTCTTTGAGAGTCTTGTCGAATCACACCTTCCGAATCTTCGCCTTTGCATCACGAGTCGTTACGAGGCCGATATCATAGATGTCCTCGAGCCTTTGGCATCTCATATTATATCTCTCCACGACGAAGGCGGCCAAAAGCAGGATATAATCGACTACATCAATGCTGCTGTCTATTCGGACCGGAAGATGCGAAGATGGCGAGCACAGGACAGGCAATCAGTCATCAATGCGCTCATTGGAAAGGCCGACGGCATGTGAGTATTTATCACCATTGCTTCCCGGCATATTTTCATCTCGGCTCAGGTTCCGATGGGTTTTTTGCCAACTGGAAATATTGCGTCGATGCTTTCCAACTGCGCTTCGTCGCGCTTTGGATTCGTTGCCCGAATCCTTGGATGAGACATACGAGCGCATCTTGCTAAGCATCGATAAGGAGAAACAGAAATATTCCCATCGACTCTTCCAGTGTCTCACAGTCTCAATTCGCCCTCTTCGGGTTGAAGAGCTCGCAGAGATTCTCGCCATTCAGCTTGAAGACGGACAAGATTCAGAATATGACACTGAGTGGCGCCCCGAAGATGCACAGCAGGCTGTTCTGTCGGCGTGTTCTAGCCTAATCACCATCGTCAATGTTAATGGGTTTCCAGTCGTTCAATTTGCGCATTTTTCTGTGAAGGAGTTCTTGACATCCGATCGCCTCCGCCATTCCGCCGCGGGATTTTTCTCGCTACCACGTTTCCCTCCGTTCCGCACACACCATTCTCGCGCAAGCCTCCCTTAGTGTCTTACTCAGCCTGGATGAAAGTGTCGATAAAGGCGCGGTGGAAGGACGTCCACTTGCTATTTACGCGGCGCGACACTGGGTCGACCACGGCAAATTCGAGGACGTGTCGTCAAGTATCCAGGACCTCATGGAACGTCTCTTTGACCAGGACAAGCCATATTTTGCGACGTGGACCTGCGTTTACGACTTTGACCATCCTTGGGATGTCACGGTTTGACATCGTACAGACTAATTATCATCATCATTACAAGGTCTCGGAGTTTGGGACGCTTACTATTTGGTTATGACTACGATAGTAAGCCTTCATTAGTCATGGACACTTATGCGTCGCCGGTATTTGGGTTTGCCGGTGTTTCAGGTTCTTTTAATGACTCAGTACTAGGATAGTCGTACTAGGGTTTGGGATTCTAAGCTGCGCTTTAAAGCCAGCGTGTAACTGTATATAAGTCATGTAGTGAAGACCAAGTCTCTCTAGCTTGGTCTTCTTGAATCTTCACCATCTTCTGTTCGCTCTTCTTCTTCGTCGTCTCATCTCTTCCAATCTATCTGTCACATGCGGATCATGTGTCATGGCCAGTGGTGTCACCAAGCCGATGAAAGTACGATTTGCGTTGCCTGTGAAGGCTGAAGACCCCCCAGAAGTGCGATTCACTGAAGAAGAAGAAGAAGATGAAGAGTCTCTGAGATTGGATGCAGATGAGACATATGAGGTCGCGCGAATGTTGAGTACTGACGACCATTTCATTGTGGATAACAATACTGGCAATGTCATTCGTCTAGGAATGTGTCAGTCTGGGTCACATGATTAGTCATGTGATCAGCAACCCCCAGACCACATGGATCTGGTCTAAAGGATAAGTCATGGGGGAACAGTGATTGCCTCAGGTTGAGATATAATTCCTGAGAGGGTATAGTTGGTGTCACGTTGACATTGTTCTGTTGCTGACTTTGAAGGATGACGTGTATTCCGGAGTTTCGGACTGCTTACTATTTGGTTATGACTACGATAGTAAGCACATATTAGTCATGGACACTTACGCGTCATCGGTACTTTAGTACCGGTGTTTCAAGTATTATTAGAACGGACAATGACTCATTACTAGTATAGTTGTACTAGGGTTTGGATTCCAGCTGCACTTTAAAGCCAGCGAGTAACTGTATATAAGTCTCTACTTTCAGACCATAGCTCTCAGCTTGGTCTTCTTGAATCATCACTTCTCTTCGTGTATACTAGTACCTCGGGTACTAAGTGATCGCTAGTCACTATTCATCCTTGTGGACTTAGTCCCTTGTGATCATTCCATACCCAATATCTGCATTGATTTGGTGTATCAACACACAGCTACGCACTCTTTCCTTGTCACGCCTTCACAAGTCGCCTAAGTCAGGCCAGTGTTAAGTGATAACGCTACATTAAGACCAAGCTATTCATCGTGGCGTCGCAAGATACAACAGCAAGTCGTTGGACGACATTTGGAGAGCCAGTTCTCTGGTTCGCACAAAGAGGAACGAGGACTGTTCCACAACGTTTTACCAAGAGCAGCGTGGACAACAGTTGACGATATCGAAGGATACTACAAGAGACGGAGAAGACGCATTCCTTCACCCAGTTGAGTTTGACAACGATCACCTTTGCTGGATAGAATTACAGTGGTTTGAAAGGGCCGAGAGTGGGAAGGACGTCGAATTGCCCCCACCTCTTACGGATTGGATATCCTCATAAACGAACTCACTCGAACAGAAGCACAATCGCTCGGGGCAATACTACCTCCATCCCCTACCACCATACCTTCAGAAGTGGAATCAGACCTCGGAAGAACCAGAAATCATTACCATTCAAGAACCTGTGCCCATAGTCGATCAATTAGCAAGGGTCACCGAACAGTTACACATTAGCCCAGTTATGGCTACCCAAACCACCCATCAGGTTGCGGGAAGAACATTTACACTTGATGAATTGGCAGACCTACGCATCGCAGGGTCAGATCGACCAGACCCTCCAGATCAAGATCCCTTCCCAGGAAGAGGATTCCCTATACGAATTCCACAAAATTGGAGACCACAGGTCCTGCCAGGAGGAGGAGGACCACCAGGAGGAGGACCACCAGGAGGAGGACCACCAGGAGGAGGACCACCGGGAGGAGGACCACCAGGAGGAGCAGTAGGTGGAATACCAGGACAACACAGTGATAAGTTGTGGGGCAATGCCCCAACCATATTCACC
>WITN01001227.1:0-22684 GCA_015025155.1 Lactarius quietus
GTCGCGGACTGATAATCATCATCATTACGAGTTCTCGGAGTTCGGGACGCTTACTACTCGGTTATGACTACGATAGTAAGCCCTTATTAGTCATGGACACTTACGCGTCGCCGGCATTTGGGTTCGCCGGTGTTTCAGGATAAATAGTGACTCATTACTAGGATAGGTGTACTAGGGTTCAGTATTCCAAGCTGCGCTTTAAAGCCAGCGTGTAACTGTATATAAGTTGTGTAGTGAAGACCAAGACTCTCCAGCTTGGTCTTCTTGAATCATCACTGTCGTCTTCTTCCTCTTCCATTCGCGTCATTCCAATCATTCGATTGAAGCTTATCTCTCGGGATACCCTAGTGTCTACTAAGCGACCTAGTGGCTGTGCAACTTAGCTAAGTTGCCCGTGTCAGTCAAGATTCATCCATATACTCAAGTATCACGTCACAGATCAGTTCAAGTCGAACAAGCGTTTGGTGATAACGCTACATTAAGACCAAGCTCCAACGTGGCGTCATCAGAAACTACAAGAGAACGCTGTCACAACTGTGACGATCTGTGGTTTCAGCACAGAGGCGCTGACAACGTACCACAAAGATTTCGCAAGAATACAGAATATCAGTATAGTAGCACTACAGGCACTACCGGATATCACGCCAAGAGCCAAGAGGATAATCGATCCGTCGCAGTTGAGTTTGTCTACGATCGATACGTTTGGGTAGAAATCCGCTGGTTTGAACCACCAACAGGAGGTGACGGAGAGTGGGAAGGTTTTCGAGCAGCCTTAGAAGATCTAGGCTGTGATATCTACATCAACGAACTCACACAAGAAGAACTACAAGAGTTGGAAAATTCAAACGTTGCCAAACCATCATCTACTACACCACCCCCATCACCGAGTACTAAGAGTAACGCATCTATTGGAGCAAGATCGTCGTCTCCATCACAACAAGGAGTCAATTTAGCAATCGCTACAGAAACATTACGCCTAGGAACAATGGCAACCCTCACTTCTCATGTTCAAGCCCAGGCGGCTACAGGGAGTTCATCTGCACAACCAATTTACTCACTTACCGCTTCACCAGTGGCACCAACGGTCACGGCCTTTCGAGCTCTTACCGACCCTCAGAATCAAGCACCTAACCCAAATCCTCCAGCAGGAGGAGGAGGGGGAGGTAATGGCGGAGGGGGAGGTAATGGCGGAGGGGGAGGTAATGGCGGAGGGGGAGGTAATGGCGGAGGGGGAGGTAATGGCGGAGGGGGAGGTAATGGCGGAGGAGGAGGTGGAGCAGGACCACCTTTCAGAGTCCCACCAGCGCAAATACCAGCAGCACAAGCACCCTTACCAGCGGCACACGACAAATTTTGCGGCAATCCACCCGCGGTCTTCGCAGGTGACTGTGAAAAAGCAGACGAATTTCTGATGCAATGGAGCTTATACAAAGGAATCAATTCAACCCATTCTATTATGCGCAGTCCATATCAAAAAGCTATGTTATTTCTCACCTACATCCAAGGAACTGCTGTAACCGAATGGGTAGGATCAATGGTGGCCTGGCTACGAGTCCAGGTTGATGTTAACGGACGAGACCCTCTTGACAATTGGTTGTGGTACAACACCCATTCATCATTCATGAGGCAATACGCAGACACTCTTAAAGAAGAGAAAGCACAAACAGAACTAAGGAAGGGGATCAGAATGGAGAGAGGGGATATTGACGCATACGTGGCAAAGTTCGAACAATTGGTCAGATATGCTGGCTACAATATAGATCAACCAATGGTTCTTGATCTATTTGCAAATGGATTGCCAAACAAATTGCAAGAAACCATTTACCTTCACGACAATCCCACAGACTATGAGGATTGGAAGAGGGCAGCCATTAAACGCCAAGGTCAATATCTCCATTTGAAGAACAAAATTGATCAGTACAAGATACAACCTCGACCATCTCCACCAACTCAAACAAATTGGAGACAGTTCAGACGCCATCCAGATGCGATGGATACGTCAGCCGATCGAGCCAGAGCCCGAGGACGGTTAGCGCATGCAGAAGATGTATTGGCACAGCCAAGACCATACATCAATAATTCGCAACCACCTTTCAAACCTCGCGAAGGATTCTTGCGAAGGAGACAACCTCCCGATCTTAGGGAAGTAATTTGCTATCATTGTCAAAAGAAAGGACACCTCAGTCACAATTGTTCCCAGCCACGTCAATCACGAAACCCACCAAGACCCTTTAGCAATTCTAGGAGCATGGAAGTGGTGGATGATCGCTCTGAGACAGGAGAAGATCTTCACATCGCTCAAATGGTAGCCGATAATCGCACCACAGAAGAAAGGAAGAATGACTGGCTGCGAACTGCGGCCAACGAGACCGAGGAATTTAAGGCCATGGCAATGCAGGAGTTGATGGGGAACAAGGATTTTGGGGACGCCTAAACCCAACGGCCTGGGTGAGGGCTCTACGTTGTAATGCTGTATACATAACTCGCTTCCATTCTATGCGAATTCCAGTATCGATCCGAACCAGCAGCAACAAGGCCGACATAAAAACATTAGTAGACTCTGGAGCAACCGACAATTTCATAAATCCACGATTTGTGAAACGGATGGGATTGGGTGCGGCTTTATTGCCAAACCCAAAACAGTTATTCAATATCAATGACACACTAAACAAAAAGGGATCAGTCACCCATTTTGTTGATTTACAAATATTGACAAAAGGAATTGTCAGGAAAATGAGATTCCTCCTAGCGGACATCGGAAAAGAAGATCTCCTCCTTGGATATCCATGGCTCAGCACTTTTGAACCAAAATTCAGTTGGAAACATGGCACAATTGATGAAAATGTGTTACCAATCGTAATCAAATCATGCCATCCCAAGGTCAACGTCAACATAGTAGCTCGTCTACTTTCGGATGTCGCAAAAGACAATATTATCGCAACATTAGGGGAGCATAGCTCTATCAAAGGAGCCGCCACTGATCTCGCCATAGCTGCAGGACCCAAAGAAAAGATCCAAATACCGGACGAGTATGACGACTTCAAAAGAGTTTTTAGCGAAGAAGAATCCCACCGATTCCCCCCTGCACGGGAATGGGATCATGCTATCGAACTCAAAAGCAATGCCCCAGATCACATCAACTGTTCTATATATGAACTCTCTCAATTGGAGGACAAACCATTACGTGATTTTATCACGGAACAACTCAACAAAGGGTACATCCGACCCTCTAAATCGCAGTACGTGTTACGATCATGGTCTGACTTAGACCCTACACGCGATGACAAGTAACGTGACTTAGCAACTCGAGTCAACACGCGCAGGTGTGACTTGTTCTGAGGACTCTTGAAAGAGCCTCCCTAAGAGAGCGATGACTAGAAACGGGAATCGGGAAGAACCCAAGTCGATTGGAGAATGATACAAGAGAGTCAAGCTGTCGACTACATCAGTTGACAGCTACCTTATAACCGATTCTTGACTGTACGCCTTCGTCAGCGATACAGCCACTACTACTAATGCTGAATAACGTCCACTAATACAAACACCACAACTACTACTACTATCAGTCATCGTACAGTAATCCCTCAGTCATCGTACAGTAATACTATCAGTAATCATCATCGTAAGAATGTAAGCCGGTCAACGACGTTATGCCCGCACGTGCCTATACGTCCCATGACTTATGGGTTAGGTCAGATACATACCATGACCTGGGACGTAACATCACCCCCTTTACAAGGGTGAGCGCCCACGCTCCACAACCCAACTCGTTACCGTAGTAAGTCCGACATCAGTCTCGTGCTCGTCGCGTACCCGTCGAAGGGCATGAGCGCGTCCTAACCGCCTGGACGAATGCATGGCCCTGTCGATGTGGACGAAGATGTCGTCCTCAAGCTTCTTGATAGCTTGCTCAAGCTCGGCCACGACCTCCATGGATGCGCGGTAGCGTCTCACCTCGGCTTGGAGGGAAATGTCCCCCAAGCGGGCAAGAGCCTCGTCTACCTGTCGCTTTCCACGGAAGTCAGTGCGGAAATATCCGAGCTCTTCACGAGTGTACTCAGCTGCAGGGCCCATGTCTCGGCATGGTTCGGCGTGGATGTCGGCTCGGTAGACGGGGGAATACATCCCCATCGTCCCGAACACTTCGGGGTTGTCTAGCATGCGCACTCGTACGTACTTGGCAGGGACTCTCCGTCCCTCGTGCTCGATGACCATTGGGACCCAGTTCATCCCGTTGTTGAGAATGAACCCTCCGGGAGTAGGCGATACGGCACGGAGAGGGAGTCTCGTCGCATACGTTCGGCGCGTAGCGAAGGGCGATGGGTCGCTACCTTCCCTCGTATAGGGGGGTAGACCTCGCGCTTCGTATCCTTGCTCCGCCATTGGTCCGTAGACAACAGCAACTGGAGGTGGTCGACACGCCTCATCCTCGGTTTCTTCGGCAATGACGCGGACTTGGTGAGGTACAGGGAGGGGAGCGCAGTGGCAGTAGTTTGGTGGGTTGTTGCACTGGACGCAGATGACTCTGGCCACGTGGTAGGATTCGTCACTGCTGTCGTCTTCGTCTTCACTGTCGGTGGCGTCATCGACAGCGGTGGCGAGAGAGGTGGCGGAGGAGTGGTTGCTACCGACGACGGTGGTAGTGAGGGAGCTGGCAGACTGGTTGACACTCGCCTCGTTAATAGGTGTATCCTCATCCTCCTCTCCGCTGCCGTCCTCTTCACCACCTGATCCGTCCTCCATGCTGTCATTACCTCCTTCAATAGGCCGTATTCCCGCCTCATCGTCTTCCATTCTTCCGCTTGCGGGTGTGGGGAATCGCCGGCGAGCCTCGGCCAGGTCCCGGGCGGCTTGGTCTTGTTCAGCGACGGCTCTGACATGTTCGAATGCCGAACAGAACTGGTCGTCGACGTTGTTGTTTCCGTCATAGGTTGCGAGGGTGTCGACATGGGGGATGGCGACCTCGTCAAGATTGATAATGGAGAGAGGGACATGAGCCATTGAGTGAGTGGGTTGGGAGAATGATACTTTCAACGGCTTTGACGAAGCTGCTTTTATGTGAATTTCAGCTTTCGGGTTTAATCGTGCGAACTTCCTTATCTCTTCCTCCGCGTGGACGTCGTTCCATGGGACCCACTGATTTTCCGAGTCCACATATCCCTTCCATTTGATGAGGTATTGGAGTTTGCGCCCTCGACCCCACCTTCTGGAGTCTATGACTCTTTCGACCTCATATTCTTCCACGCCTTCAACCAGTTCTGGTGGTGGGCGTAGATAGTTTGCGCCGTGCATACGTGTTTCTTTGTAAGGCGTCAATAGATCTGTATGGAACACGTCATGTATTTTCCATTGCGGGGGTAATTTGAGCTGGTAGTTCACAGGGGACATCACCTGTACGACTTCGAACGGCCCCTGTCTTCTGGGCGCAAGCTTGGCGGCTGGTTGATTGATTTGCAGGTTGCGCCCATCTAACCATACCTGGTCTCCCAGGGCGTATCTTGGTGTGTCTTTGTTTTTGACCCATGACTTCTGGGCCTTGATCATGTTCTCCTGCGCGCTCCGACGGGCTTCCTTTAGTTGTTCCATCCTGGTAGATACGCTGGGCAGGCTGATGGTCCCTGGCGCCCATTTATCTCTAGGGTGATACCCCATCAGTGTAAAGAATGGGGTCTGTTTCGTGGTGCTGCTTATCATGTTATTGTGGGCAAACTCTGCTAGGGGTAGTTGCAGGGCCCAGTTGTCTTGCCGTTCATTGGCCCATAGCCGGAGGTATTGTTCCAGCCACTGATTTGTGCGTTCTGATTGTCCGTCCGTTCTGGGGTGATAGGCCGTTGATATATTCTGCTGAATTTGGAGGGTTTTGCATAGTTCCCTCATGAACTTTGCCGCAAAGCGAGGGTCCCGATCGCTGATTATCTTGCTAGGGAGTCCAAACCGTGGGAGCACTTTCTGAGCGTACAACATCGCGGTTTCTTCTCCAGTTATTGTTTCTCGGCAGGGTAGGAATATCGCCGCTTTGGAGCAATCATGATCTGTGATCGTCAGTATCGAGTCGTAGCCATGTGATGGTGGTAGTTTAGTGATGAAGTCCACTGCGATTACTTCGAATGGGGTGGCTCCTTCTTGAGGGTAAATTGGCTCGAATGGTGCTTTGGTGGGGCGCGTGTTGACCTTGTGTCGTTGACACTCTGCGCACCCTCATATGTAGTCCATGACATCGTTCTTCATGTTGGGCCACCAATAATGTCGGCTTAGCAATTCTTGCGTTTTTGCTATTCCTGGGTGTCCTGCTGTTAACGCGTCATGGTATGGTTTGATGACCTCCCTTAGTTCTTCATCTTTTGTCATGGTGACCACTACTCTTCCGTTCTTGAACCATACCCCCTCTATCTTCTTGAGTTCATGGGGACTCACCCATGCTTTGATTCGGGTTTCTTCTTGTTTGATGGGTGTTGGTGTAGTCCCCACGGCTGTTCGTATGAATATTTTGTTTGGTAGGACCGTGATTCGATCGTTATCCTTGTCACCAGTATCGTAGTCTGATCTTCTGGATAACGCGTCCGCTCTACCATTGGCTCGTCCTTTGAGATGGTGTATCTCTATATCGTATTCTTCCAGTTCCAGTACCTCTCGGGCTACTCTTCGACTGATCTTCTGTGGGTCTCGCCAGTATTGTAGGTTCATATGGTCTGAGAATACTCTGACCTTGTGCGGCGACCCTACCAATAGGTACCTCCAGTTTCGTAACGCCTTCACGATGGCTAGTAGTTCCAGATTGTATATGTCGTAGTTCCGTTCGGCCTCGTTAAGGGTGGCCGAATAGAAAGCTATCGGATGTCTCTTGCCATCGGATCCCTTCTGCATCAGTACGGCTCCTACTGCGAATCCTGATGCGTCTACTTCAAGGTCGTATTGTTCTTTTGGATCCGGGTGAGCGAGAACCGGGTTACTCGTTATGCATTCTTTGAGCGTTTCGAAGGCGATTTGGTGGGCTGGTCCCCAACGCCATTCGGCGTCCTTCCTCGTTAGCTCATTCATTGGTTTGGCGATGTTTGCGAATCCTCGAATAAAGGGACGGTAAAAATTGCAAAAACCCAAAAAACTGCGTACGTCCTTGACTTTTGACGGTATCGGCCACGTGCGAACACCCGCGACCTTTGCTGGGTCCATGCGCGTCATCCCCTTTTCAAGGATTACCCCCAGGTAATCAATAGATGGAACGTGGAATGCGCATTTCGATAACTTGAAGTAGAGATCGTGGGCGGCCGCGACTGCGAGGATGGCGGACACTGCAGCTGTGTGCGCCGTGTTTGTTTGATGAAGGGAGCCACAGTCGTTAGTGGCGACGGCGATGTCATCCATATAGATTCGTATTTGAGTGCCTTTTGTGGCGAATTTTGCGATGACCGGTTGGTATATCTCGTTCATGAAAGCCTGGAAGGTCGCTGGTGAGTTGCAAAGTCCGAAATACATAACCGTTGGTTCAAAAAGTCCCCGTCTCGTTTTGAACGCTGCTTTGTGTTCGTCACCTTCCTTGATTCTGATGTTGTTATATCCCTGTCGAACATCGAACTTTGAAAACATAACCGCTCCTCCCAGGTCGCGCATGAGATCTGTTATTAGAGGTAGCGGATATTGGTTTTTCACCGTCCACCGATTTATCGCGCGGTAGTCTTGGACTGGTCGAAGTTTTCCGTCCTTTTTCTTGATGAAAAAGAACGATGATGCGTAAGGCGATTGTGAGGGTCTGATATACCCTTTGGCGAGATGTTCGTCGATGAAGGCGTCCAAGGCTTCATCTTCTGTCCGAGTCATTGGATAGAGCCGACAGGTGATGGATGTCGGTGCGTTAGGTTGGAGTGTGATGCGTGGTCGCAGGATCGTCTGTTTGGCAACCTTGTTGAGGCTTCCTCGTCAAAACCTTGCGATATGCTTCGTATTGCGGCGGTAATATGGCACTTTCCTCCTCCTTGGTTTTGCCGCGATAGCGTGTTCGACTGCGGGGATCAACACTCTTCGTCCGCGCAGTTCTTCCTCTTCTAATTGTTGTTCGATATTCTTCGTTAAGAGATGAGCTAGTACATCTCTTCGGTTGTTTGCATTAACTGTTTGATGGTGACGGGAAGGTGGCTTTGATCGATTGTTCCTTGCTTCCAATCGAACTGTGGTTCGTAAGCCGCTAACCATGGGTACCAAACAATAGGTCTTCTTTTCCTATGTTGGTGACCAGGAACCTCATTCTTTGTCATTTCCGTTCACATTGACGCGGAGAATGACATAGTGAGTTATCCTTCCGGCCTTGTTTGTCGTATCGTCGATGTTGTATATTCGTTTTGGTGTGTCTAATGGTCGTGTTTTTATCCCCATTCGCTGGAGAAAGCGTTCGCTCACGAAATTGTCAGTGGCTCCTGAGTCCACTAGTGCTTTTATCTCGGCCGTATTGTAACGCGTGTGTAGCTGAACTGGAATTCGCATAGAACGATAGCGCATGATATACACAGAGTTACAATGAAGTGCCCTCACCCAGGCCGTCGGGTTCAGGCGTCTGAAAAATCCGTCCCCATCAACTTTTGCAAGATGAGGTCCTTCACATCTTCTCCTTCCCGGCACTCCCTTTAGCCAGTCGTTGGCCTTGTCTTCGTCGGTTTTTGGTCTTTCTCCATACTTCTGATCTGCTGGCGTCTGTTTCTCTTGGTTGGCGACAGTCTCGGCTGATGTGCCCCATTTTGTCGCAGTTGTAGCAACGGACTTGGCTAAAGTCCGCTTTATTGTTTCGTTGCTTTGCAGATACCCCCTCTGGAGGGAAAGGAGGTTGTGGGGTATTGACGATGTCTTCTGCTCCTGCGAGTCTTCCTCTGACTCGATCTGCCGATGTATCCATGGCATCGGGTGTGGTAGGGGGCGAGCAATTTTGCCAATGCTCCCGTTTGGTTTTTGTTAGAGGGTCCTTTAAACAGGTCCAGGTTCCCGCGTACCGTCTGCATATGGATCCACTTTTGTTGTCTTTTGAGAGCCGATGCTCTCCAGTCCTCGTAGGTTCTTGGATCGTCATGTTGGTACATTGCTTCGTAGAGCATCCTTGGTAACCCTTTTATGAAGTATTTCAGGGTTTGCTCTGCGTTGATGTCGTAACCTGCGTAGCGAATGAGTTGTTCGAATAGAGCGATATAATCGTCTATTTTTCCTTCCTTCATTTTGATTCCTGCGTCTAGTTGAGCCTGGGCTCTTTCCTTGCTGAGTACATCGGCGAATTGTCGTCGAAAGGCTTGCAGAACGTTGTTCCACAGCCTGTTGTCGAATTGGCTGACACCTCGGGATACTTCTCGTATTAACCATTGATTGGCTGACATGACCCAGGCGTTAACCAGGTCCCCTTGAACGTAAGTGAGGAACAACATAGCTTTTTGATATTTGTTCCTCATTGCTGTGTTGCTTGCGTTGACTCCTGCGTAGATTTCCCATTGGAGTATAAAACCTTCGACCTTTGATCGTTCTCCGGTGAACAGGTTTGGGGGGTTTCCTATGAATTTGTCCGTAGTATTGCCGACTCCTTGAGGTGCTCCGTGCGGCCCTCCTGGCATGGGTGGTGGTCCTCCTCCTCCCATGGGTGGTCCTCCTCCCCCCATGGGTGGTCCTCCTCCTGGCTGCATTGGCGGCCCTCCTGGCGGCCCTCCTGCTTGATTTTGTCTGTTGATCCGACCTATTTGCTCGAATGGTCTAGGAGGTGGTTCGTTGTAGTCGAAGTCGAACCCTCCTGGTTGATCTGGCTCGTCTGGCCCCATGGCTCGTCGAGCTGCCTGTACGTCTTCTGGGTCCATGTTTACAACATGGCCTGTTCTTTCGTCGATAACTAATGGCATAGGTTCTTCAACCTGTGTTTGAGTGGCCATCCTAATTGGGTCAGGGATGTGTAACGTAGCTGTTTGCGTGATGATTTCTTCTACAGCTGGTTCTTCTTCTTGAATGTAGATAGCTTCCGGCTCGTTCTCTGTTAGTGGAGTTTGAGCCCTTTCACTGGTGTGACTGGTATCCGTCCTTGCTGGCGTCCGGTGTCGAAGTTCCGGTGATAGAGGTTCTGAAAGCCTCTCTTCTTCTTGTGCTCCGTCGATTACTCCTTGCTCTTCAATGTCACGAGCGTCTGATAGTGGTATGTTGCAATTGAGGTCGTCGCCGGCTGGTCTAGCCGCTTCGAAGTATTCGTATGTTCGGTTCCACCTGAGTTCTACCCAACAACACCTTCCGTGATGAAAGATAACTGGGTGAAAGCGTTGCGCTGTAGCTGCCTCGGCGTAGTAGCCAGTGTTGAAGTGTTCTAATACTCCACTTCGCCTGTCGTCTGGGATTGTCCTCCAACGGATCCGGTTGATAACGTATCTTGCAGGGGCGTCTCTTTCCCTGGAATTGATTTGAAAGGGTTGGAAGTCCCAACCGTCTTTGGTTGTGATTGGCGCCACGGCGTGTGAGGAGAGCTTGACTCTAATGTTATGATCGTGGTCTGACTTAGACCCTACACGCGATGACCAGTAACGTGACTTAGCAACTTGAGTCAACACGCGCAGGTGTGACTTGTTCTGAGGACTCTTGAAAGAGCCTCCCTAAGAGAGCGATGACTAGAAGCGGGGATTGGGAAGAACCCGAGTAGATTTGAGAATGATACAAGAGAGTCAAGCTGTCGACTACATCAGTCGACAGCTACCTTATAACCGATTCTTGACTGTACGCCTTCGTCAGCGATACAGCCACTACTACTAATGCTGAGTAACGTCCACTAATACAAACGCCACAACTGCTACTACTATCAGTCATCGTACAGTAATCCGTCAGTCATCACACCGTAATACTATCAGTAATCACCATCGTAAGAATGTAAGCTGGTCAACGACGTCATGCCCGCACGTGCCTCTACGTCCCATGACTTATGGGTTAGGTCAGATACATACCATGACCTGGGACGTAACACCCACCCTATGAAGCCCATCGTGACCCATCGCCTGTCACTACGCACTGAATGCATGCGACGTGGCTCCCTCTCCGTGCCATATCGCCTACTCCCGGCAGGTTCATCCTCAACAACGGGATGAACTGGGTTCCGATGGTCATCGAGCACGAAGGACGAAGAATCCCAGCCAAGTACGTGCGCGTCCGCATGTTGGACAACCCCGAGGTATTCGGGACGATGGGAAAGTATTCCCCCGTCTACCGAGCCGATATCCACACCGAACCATGCCGAGACATGGGCCCCACAGCTGAGTACACTCGTGAAGAGCTCGGCTACTTCCGCGCTGACTTCCGTGGAAAGCGACAGGTAGACGAGGCTCTTGCCCGGTTGGGGGACATCTCCCTCCAAGCCGAGGTAAGACGCTACCGCGCGTCCATGGAAGTCGTGGCAGAGCTCGAGCAGGCTATCAAGAAGCTGGAGGACAATATCTTCGTCCACATCGACAGGGCCATGCATTCGTCAAGGCGTCTGGGGCGCGCTCATGCCCTCAGGAGGGTGCGCGACGAACATGAGACGGATGTCGGACTTACCACGGTGACTAGTTGGGTTGTGGAGTGTGGGCGCTCACCCTTGTAAAGGGGGTGATGTCATGATTTGCCGTCGCTGATCCTCGTAAGTGGGATGACGAGTCGCTCCCGAAACTTACTCATGAACATGTTGTGGATTACTGATAGTATTACTGTACGATGACTGAAGATCATAGTAGTTGTGGCGTTAGTATTAGTGGACGTTACCAAGCATTAGTAGTAGTGGCTGTATCGCTGACGAAGGTGTACAGTCAAGATAGGATATAAGGTAGCTGTCGACTGATGTGGTCGACAGCTTGACTCTCTTGTACACCTTCGAATCTAGTCGGGTTCCTTTCCACACCCGCCTCTTGTCTTCTCTCTTAGGAAGGCGCTTTCAAGCATCCTTAGAACAGGTCACACCTTCGTGTATTGACACGTATTGCTAAGTCACGTTACATCGTCATCACGTGTGGGGCTTAAGTCAAGCCACCCTGTGTCAATCATAACACTGTAAGTATTGAGTCATACTCCTGCGATGGTGGGAGTTTGGTGATAAAATCCAGCGCTACTACTTCAAATGGTGTTGCTTCGGGTTTCGGGAATATCAGTTGTAGCGGCGCCTTTGATCTCTGTGTGTTGGCCTTGCATCGCTGACATTCAGCGCATCCTTGAATGTACTCGGCGATGTCGTGTTTCATTGTGGGCCACCAGTAGTGGCATTCCACTAGCTGTGTTGTTCGGTTTATTCCTGGATGACCGTGAACAGGAGGATCATGATGCATGGAAATCACTTCTCTGATCTCCCCTGTTGTTCCCGTGACGACTAGCCTTTGTCCATGGTACCACCAAAGTCCGTCTGCTTTGGTTAGTTTGTGGGGGTCGACCCACTTGCATACTTTCTGTTCATCCTGTTGTGGTTTAGTTGTGGTAGTTCGTACAAACAATTCGTTCGGTAGGACCGTGACATTTTCGTTGTCTTTTTCTCCTTGGTTATAGTCAGCGCGTCGAGAGAGGGCATCAGCCCTTCCATTAGCGGTTCCTTTGACGTGATGTATTTCGAAGTTGTATTCTGCTAATTCCAGTACTTCTCTGGCAATTCGTCGACTGATTTTCTGCGGGTCTCACCAGTATCAAAGGTTGAGATGGTCAGAGAATATGCGTACTTTATGTGGAGATCCAGCCAACAAATGTTGCCAGTTTTGTAACGCTTTCATGATGGCCAACAATTCGAGGTTGTAGATGTCATAGTTGCGTTCAGCGGCATTGAGCATTGCCGAATAGTACCCCACAGGATGTCGTTTTCCATCCGATTTCTTTTGCAGTAGCACCGCTCCTACTGCGAATCCTGACGTGTCTACTTCTAGGTCGAATTGTTGGGTTTGGTCTGCGTGTGCCAGTATGGGTTCTGTAGTGACCTGTCGTTTGAGTGTGTCGAACGCTGCTTGGTGTCTTGTCCCCCACTGCCATGGTTCGTCTTTGCGTGTTAGTTCATTTAATGGTTTGGCGATGGTAGTGAAGCCTCTGATAAACTGCCGATAAAAATTGCAAAAGCCGAGAAATGATCATACGTCCTTTACTGATGAGGGAGACTGCCAGTTGTGAATGCCCGAAATTTTGACGGGATCCATATGTGTCACCCCCTCTTCAAGGATTACCCCCAGGTAATCAATACTAGGGGCATTGAATATGCATTTTTCTGGTTTGAAGAACAGGTCGTGTTTTCGAGCAATTTCCAGGACGTCGCAAACTGCCTCTTGATGTTTTTTGAGTGATTGAGGCTGTCGTTTTGTTGCTATTGCGATATCGTCCATATAGACCCTGATTGTAGTTCCTTTGGTCTCGTGTTTTGCTATCGTTGGTTGGTAGATTTCGTTCATGAAGCTTTGGAATGTGGCCGGTGAATTGCACCAGTCCAAAGTACATGACTGTTGGTTCGAAAAGTCCGTGGCGTGTTTTAAACGCAGCTTTGTGTTCATCTCCCTCTTTGATCCGTATATTGTTATATCCTTGCCAGACATCTAGTTTGCTGAATAGTTGCGCTCCCCCAAGGTCTCAGATGAGGTCATTGATGAGGGGGGAGTGGGTATTGGTTTCGTATCGTCCATTCATTGATCCATCGATAGTCCTGTACTGGTCGTAGCTTTCCGTCCTTCTTTTTGATGAAGAAAAATGATGATGCGTACGGAGATTTCGAGGGATGGATATATCCCTTCTCTACTTGTTCATCGATAAAGTCATCTAGGGCTGCGTCTTCTACCCTTGTCATAGGGTATACTTTGCAGTCAATTACATCTGGTGCTCCTTTTTTGAAGTCTATTGTGTGATCGCAACTTCTTTTGGGTGGGAATCTTTTTGACTCTTCTTCGCTGAATACCTTCGCAAAGCGTTGGTATTCTACTGGTATTTTGACCTCTGTGGTGTATTGTTTGGCATCCACCACAAGTTCGACCGCTGACCTTCTTCCATATACTTGTTCATCCAAGGTCACCACTATTTGACCTTTTGTTTCGGTTGTGAACATTCAGAGCACCTTTGCGTCTTCTTTTTCTTCTGTTAGCAGTTTTGCTAACACTGCCCTTCTGTCGTTTGGGTTAACTGATTGTAACACTATAGGGAGTTGTTTCTCATCTATAGTGGCATGGCGCCAACTGAACCTTGGTTCATAGGTGGCAAGCCATGGGTATCCCAGTAACACGTCCTCCTTTCCGATGTCTGTGATGAGGAATCGCATTTCTCTTTTGGTTCCTCCTGTTTCCACGTTGAGCGTAAGGTAGTGTGTGATCTGTCCTGCTTTATTAGTGGTATTGTCGATGTTGTAGATATTTTTGGGCTTATCTAGCACCCGTTGTCCCAATCCCATCCGTTTGACGAAGTTCAGATGTATGAAATTATCAGTGGCTCCAGAGTCCACTAATGCTTTGATGTTGGCCATGTTGTAACTTGCGCGGATAGACACTGGTACTCACATAGAACGGTAGCGCATAATATACATGGAGTTACAATGTATTACCCTCACCCAGGCCGCCGGGTTCAGGCGCTTCCAAAATCCTGTCCCATCAACTGTTGTAGGACCAGGTCCTTTACTTCTTCATCGTCACCAGCAACTCCTCATAGCCATTCCGCCGCATTTTCTTCCTTTGTTGGTGTGGTTTCTGTGGCTCTTGTCTGTACCTCACGGCGTCATCAAGGCTGTCTGCAATCACAACTGATGTGGCCCATTTTCTGGCAGTTGTAACACTGCGTTTGGCTATGGTCGCGTTTGAACTCCCATTGTCGTTGGAGGAATCCCCCGCACAGTCCATATGGTGGTCGTGGTGGGTTATTGTTTCGTTTGTAGTTGTTGAGGACGTCCTCCACTCTGGCTAGTCGTCCCCTTACTCGATCTGCTGATGTGTCCATTCGGTCATCATTCTGGAGTGGTGCAAGCAACTTAGCTAATGCTCCACTGTGAGTTCGTCCGGGTTTGAAGGCGTCCAGGTTTCCTCAGACCATCTGCATATGGATCCATTTCTGTTGCCTTTTTAGGGCAGATTCCCTCCATTCCTCGTAGTTTCGTGGGTCGTCCTGCTGGTACATCGTCTCGTATAGGGCTCACGGTAGTCCCTTTGTGAAGTACTTGATTGTTTGCTCGGCATTGATGTTATACCCTGTGTGTCGAACCAGTTGTTCGAATTGGGCGATATAGTCGTCAATATTTCCATCCTTCATGTGTATGCCAGTGTCGAGCTGGGCTTGGGCTCGTTCCTTGCTGAGAACATCGCCAAATTGTCTTTGGAATGCGTTGAGCAGGTTTTCCCACAACCTGTTGTCGAATTGATTTGTCCCTGTGGCCACTTCGTTGATGAGCCATCAGCTTGCGGACATTACCCACTGGTTAACCGCATTTCCCTGTATGTATGTGAGGAACAACATAGCTTTTTGGTACTTGTTCCTCATGGCTGAGTGGTTGGCGTTGACTCCCACGTATACCTCCCATTGGAGGATGAATGCTTCGGCTTGGGATCTTGCTCCCGTGAATGTCGGCAGTGGGTTGCCGATGAACTTGTCGTTCCCGCCCTGTGGATTGGCTATTGCTGGTCCTGCTGGCCCTGCTGGAGGTGGTCCTCCTCCTCCTCCTCCTGGCCATCCACCATTAGGTGGTCCTCCTCCTGGTGGTCCTCCCATAGGTGGGAATGGCCTGTTATCAGGTGATGGTACTCTGTTCCAATTGAGTCTGAACTCATAGAACATATTAGTCTCTTCGTGAGTGCTTGGTGCGTCAGGGACATCTGGTCCCATTGCTCGATTTACAGCTTGCATGTCTTCTGGTTGTATTGTTTGTACATGGCCGGTTTGCTCGTTTATGACGAGCTGGGGTGGTGATACTTCTGTCTGGGTCGTCATGTAGCTATATGGTATTCCCCTAATTGGTTCAGGAATTTGTAACTCAGCTGTTTGTGCGACAAGTGCGTCTACTTCTGGCGAGTGTACCGCAATGCTTTCAGGTTCTCTTCCTTCGCTATTTTCAGTTGGTGGTCACTCGCTAGTGACGCTTGATGCTGCTGGAGTTTGCGTTCTCAATTGGAACTCCGTTCGCGGTGGCTCTGATTCGAGTTCTTGGTCGCTTTGACCGTCTATAGGTCCTTGTTGGTCAATTGGTCGTGCGTCTGTTAGTGGTACGTTGATATGTAGGTCGTCGGCTGCTGGTCGTGTTGCTTCAAAATAGTTGTTGGTGTTGCTCCACCTGAGTTCAACCCAGCAACAGCGTTCTTGGTTAAAGACTATGGGGTGATACCTTTGCGCGGTAGCTGCTTCCGCATAGTATCCTGTGTTGTTTTCGTCGGTCCTCCTTGTGTCTGGTACGTGTCGCCACCTAACTTGTCCTATTAGGTAGTGAGTAGGGGTGTCTCGTTCTCTTGAGTCGATTCGATAGGGCTGGAAATCCCAACCGTCTTTGGTATTGATGGTCACCACGGCATTTGATTGTAGGAGAGCTTGGATTTAATGTTACATGCAAGCTGCACGTGAGCCTGACTTAGGCGACAAAAGGTAAACGCGGTGACTCAGCAGATCCTAGACTCTTAGCACGAAGGCTGAGTATCATCTCAACGCACGAAGGCAGAGTTCTGCTGTTACGTGCGAGCAGCATGTGAGCCTGACTTAGGCGACTAAAGGATGAACGCGGTGACTTAGCAAATGCCCAACTCTAGCACGAAGGCAGAGTGTCGTCTCAACGCTCGAAGGCGGAGTCTTGCTTATATAGCTTGTAGGCTGGTCGCGACCCCGAAGGATGAGAGGAAAGAGAAACCGTTGATAGCAAGTCGAGAGTAGTACAAGAAATCCAAGCTATCGACTACAACAGTCGATAGCTGCCTTATAACCTATTCGCGCGATCCGCCTTCGTCAGCGAGACCGCCACTACTACTAATCTGCTAGTAATCGTCCACAGGTAAACAGTCAGCACAACACGAGTCATCAGTCAGCATATAGTAATCCGTCAGTCAGCCATCAGTCATCGTACAGTAATCGGTCAGTCATCAGTCGTTGTATAGTACAGTAAGTGTCCCCGTGATCACGCCCCCTCGGTTATCGGTTAGGTCAGATACCTACTATGACCCGGGACGTTACATCACCCCCTTCACAAGGGTGAGCGCCCTCGCTCTACCACCCAATTGGGCACGGTAGTCAGCCCTACGTCGGTCTCATGTTCATCTCGCACCCTCAAAATCGCGTGAGCTCTTCCCAGCCGCTTTGCCGAGTGTCGCGTGCGATCGACGTGGACGAAGATGTCATCCTCAAGTCGCTTGATCGCCGCTTCGAGCTCCTTGATAACCTCCTGGGACGCGCGGTAGCGCCTCACCTCGGCCGCTAGGGAAATGTCCCCTAGCCGAGCGAGGGCTTCGTCAACCTGGCGTCGTCCCCGGAAGTCAGCTCCTAAGTATTGCAAATCTTCGCGGGAATACTCAGCGGCGGGTCCCATATCTCGGCATGGCTCAGCGTGGATCTCTCCTCGGTAGATGGGCGAGTGGCGCCCCATGGTCCCAAAAACCTCTGGGTTGTCGCACATCCGTACCCGTACGTACCGGGCAGGGATGCGACGCCCCTCATGCTCTATCACCATCGGTACCCAATTCATCCCGTTGTTGAGGACGAATCCGCTGGGAGTAGGCGATAGGGGACGGTGAGGGCGCCTCGGCGCATTCGCTCGGCGCGTATTGATGGGTGAGGCGTCGCGTGCCTCGGCGTATGAAGGGAGTCCTCGCATGGTGTATCCTTCCTCCGCAGTCGGGCCATAGACGACAGCAACCGGAGGTGCTCCTCCTTCGTCATCCATGGCTTCATCGGTAACGTCGTCGATTTCTTCTTCATGTTGGATTCGGGGGGGCACGCGCATGGGTGCGCAGTGGCAATAGTCTTGGGGGTTGTCGCATCGGGTACAGATGATGTTGGCGTCATGGTAGGATCCGTCCAAGGAGTCGTCACTGCTGTATTGATCGACAGCGGTGGTGGATGTGAAGGCGGTGGAGGGCTGAACGATACTTGCCGCGTCAACCTCTGTATCCTCATCCGTCTCTCCTGCGGCGTCATCTTCGTTACTTGGTCCAGCCTCCAGGAGGTCATGACCTCCTTCAGCAGCCCGTAGTCCCTCCTCATCTTCCTCCACTCTTCCGCTTGCGGGAGTGGGGAATCTCCTGCGAGCCTCGGCCAGGTCTCGCTCGTCTTGTTCTCGTTCTGCTGCTGCTCTGACATGTTCGACGGCGGAACAGAGCGGGTCGTCCACGTTGTTGTTGTTGTCGTATGTGGTGAGGGTGTTGACGTAGGGGATCTCGTCAATGGCGATAAGGGTGAGTGGGACATAGGACATGTTATGATGGGTTGTGGAGGTCGAACCGTTCACAATCGCTGCTTTTATGTGAGTCTCAGCGGTTGGATTGGCTTGTTTGTACTCCCTTATCTTGTCGTCCGCATGTACGTTGTCCCACGAGACCCACTGGTTATCCGAGTCGGCGTAGCCTTTCCACTTGATCAGGTATTGTAGTTTGCGCCCGCGCCCACGCCTTCTTGAATCTAGTACTTTTTCGACCTCGTATTCTTCCACGTCTCCTACCAATTCTGGTGGTGGGCGTTGGTAGTTTACGCCGTGAGTCATCGTTTCTTTGTAAGGGGTCAGGAGATCTATGTGGAAAACATCATGGATGCTCCACTGCGTGGGAAGCTCTAGTCGATAATTCACGGGAGACATCACCTGGACGACTTGAAATGGTCCATGCCTCCTGGGCGCAAGCTTCGTGGTTGGCTGGTTGGTACGTAGGTGGCGTCCCTCGAGCCAGACCCTGTCTCCTATCTGGTACCTGGGGGAGTCACGGTGTTTGATCCATGACTGTTGCGCGCGCCTCATGTGATTTTGTGCCTGTTCTCGTATCTCCTTCAATTGTTCTAGTCGCTTCTCAACTCTTGGTATGGGTGATTTCTTATCTGTCAGTTAGTAAGAGGGTGATAGCCCATTAGTAACTTGAACGGCGTTTCGCATGTGGACTCGTTAGTCCAATTGTTGTGTGCGAACTCTGCGAGCGCCAGATAATCTGCCCAGTTGTTCTGTCGTTCGTTAGCCCACAGCGGAGGTACTGTTCCAACCATTGGTTGGTTCGCTCCGATTGCCCATCTGTTCGTGGGTGATAGGCCGTTGAGATATTTTGTTGTATTCCCAGGACCTTGCACAGTTCTCTTGTGAATTTTGACGCGAACCGGGGTCTCTGTCACTGATGATTTTGTCGGTAATCGAACCGCGCCACGACATGTTTCGCATAAAGTGCTGCGGTTTCTTCACCCGAGATCTCCTCCTGGCATGGTATGAATATAGATGCCTTTGAGCAGTCGTGATCTGTGATTGTTAACACAGAGTCATATCCTCGTGACACCGGAAGTTTGGTAATGAAATCTAGCGCCACCACTTCGAATGGTAGGGCCTCCTCCTGAGGAAAGATCGGTTGTAATGGCGCTTTTGTTTTCTGCGTATTGACCTTGCATCGTTGGCATTCGGCACATCCTCGGACGTACTCCGCTATGTCTTGTTTCATCGTGGGCCACCAGTAGCTTCGTTCCACTAGTTGCGTCGTTCGGTTGATTCCTGGGTGACCATGAATGGGAGGATCATGATGTGTGGAAATGACTTCTCTGATTTCCTCCATTGGTCCTGTCACTACGAGCCGTTGTCCCTGGTACCACCAGAGTCCGGCCGCTTTTGTTAGTTTGTGGGGGTCGACCCACTTTCGTATCCTCTGTTCGTCCTGTTGTCGGGTGGTCGTGGTTGTTCGTACGAATATTTCGTCTGGTAGTACGATGACATCTTCGTTGTCTTCTTCCCCTTGATCGTAATCGGGCCTTCGAGATAGTGTGTCGGCTCGTCCATTAGCCGTGCCTTTGACATGATGTATCTCGAAGTTGTATTCCGCGAGTTCGAGTACTTCCCTGGCGATTCGCCTACTGATCTTTTGGGGGTCTCGCCAGTATTTGAGGTTGAGATGGTCGGAGAAAATGCGTACTTTGTGTGGCGAACCTGCTAACAGGTGCCGCCAATTTCGCAATGCTTTTACGATAGCTAACAACTCTAGGTTGTAGATGTCGTAGTTGCGTTCGGCGGCATTGAGCGTCGCCGAGTAATAACCCACAGGATGTCGCTTTCCATCTTGTTTCTTTTGCAGTAGTACCGCTCCGACTGCAAATCCTGACGCGTCCACCTCTAGGTCGAATTGCTGGGTTTGGTCGGCGTGCGCTAATATGGGTTCTGTGGTGACTCGTTTTTTAAGCGTGTCAAACGCTGTTTGATGTCTTGTTCCCCACTGCCATGGTTCGTCTTTTCGTGTAAGTTCGTTGAGCGGCTTGGCTATGTTGGGAATCCTCTGATAAACTGCCGGTAAAAGTTGCAAAAACCCAGAAATGATCGTACTTCCTTTACTGAGGTGGGTGTTTGCCAATCGCGGACGCCCGAAATTTTGACGGGGTCCATGCGTGTCACCCCCTCTTCAAGGATTACCCCCAGGTAATCAATACTGGGAGCATTGAAGACACATTTCTCGGGTTTGAAGAAGAGATCGTTCTTTTGTGCTATGGCGAGCACATCTTTGACTGCATCTTGGTGTTTCTTGATCGCCAGCGGTTGCCTTTTGGTTGCTATGGCGATATCGTCCATGTATACCCTGATTGTTGTTCCGGCTGCTTCGTGTTTTGTGATTATAGGTTGGTAGATGGTGTTCATGAAACTTTGGAATGTTGCCGGTGAGTTACACAAGCCAAAGTACATGACCGTCGGTTCAAATAATCCTCGACGTGTTTTGAACGCGGCCTTAGGCTCGTCTCCTTCCTTGATCCGGATGTTGTTATATCCTTGTCGGACGTCGAGCTTGCTGAATATTTGTGCTCCCCAAGATCTCTGACTAGATCGTCAATAAGGGGTAGCGGATACTGGTTTCGTATTGTCCACTCGTTGATCTTTCGGTAATCCTGTACGGGTCGTAGCTTCCCGTCCTTCTTTTTTATGAAAAAGAAAGATGATGCGTACGGGACTTTGAGGGACGGATATATCCCTTGTCTAGTTGTTCGTCAATAAATTCGTCCAACGCTGCGTCTTCTACCCTTGTCATTGGGTATACTTTGCAGTCGATGACGTCCGGTGCTCCCTTCTTGAGTTCTATTGCGTGATCGCAACTTCGTTTTGGTGGGAATCTTTTTGCTTCTTCTTCGCTGAATACCCGTGCGAATTGTTGGTATTCTTTTGGCACTTCGACGTTCTTGGTATATTGCTTGGCATCTATGGCAAGCTCGACGCTGATCGCCGTCCATATACTTGTTCTTCTATTGTCGTCAGGATTTGGTTTTTGGCTTCGGTGGTGAACATTCGTGAGACTTTGACGTCTTCTTGTTCTTCGTTGAGCAACCTAGCTAGTACGGTTCTTCTGTCGCTTGGGTTGACCGTTCGTAGCACGATAGGGAGCTGTCTTTCGTCAATAGTGGCGTGTCGCCAACTGAACCTTGGTTCGTAGGTTGCGAGCCACGGGTATCCTAGTAAGATGTCTTCCTTTCCGATGTCGGTGATTAGGAAGCGCATTTCCTTTTTTGTTCCTCCTGTTTCCACATTGAGTGTGAGGTAGTGCGTGATCTGCCCCGCTTTATTAGTGGTATCGTCGATGTTGTAGATATTTTTTGGCTTATCTAGTGCCCGTTGTCCCAACCCCATTCTTTTGACGAATTGTGGATGGATAAAGTTGTCAGTGGCTCCTGAGTCCACCAACGCTCTGATGTCGGCCATGTTGTAACTTGCACGAATGGACACTGGTACTCGCATAGATCGATAGCGCATAATGTACACAGAGTTACAACGTATTGCCCTCACCCAGGCCGCCGGGTTAGGCGTTTCCAAAATCCTGTCCCATCAACTGTGTAGGACCAGGTCTTTGACTTCTTCGTCATCTCCTGCTACTCCTCGCAGCCATTCCGCTGCTTTTCTTCTTTGGTTGGTGCTGTTTCGCCTGCGCGTGTCTGCACATCTCGGCGTCTTCTTGGTTGCCTGCAGTCGCGGCTGATGTGACCCATCTTCTGGCAGTTGTAACACTGCGTCTGGCTGTGGTCTCGCTTGAACTGCCTTTGTATGAACCCCCCTCGCGGTGGGAATGGCGGTTGTGGAGGCCTAGCGTTCCTGGGATGGTTCGCTATAATGTCTTCGGCCCTGCCAATCGTCCTCGTACGCGATCTGCGGATGTGTCCATTCGGTCGTCGTTCTGAAGTGGTGCTAGCAACTTAGCTAGTGCTCCTCCTGTTGCACGCCCTGGTTTGAAGGCGTCTAGATTCCCCCGGACCGTTTGCATGTGAATCCACTTTTGTTGCCTTTTCAGGGCGGATTCTCTCCATTCTTCATAATTCTGGGGATCGTCGTGTTGGTACATAGTCTCGTATAGCGCGCGCGGTAGTCCTTTGGTGAAGTACTTGAGTGTTTGTTCCGCGTTGATGTTATATCCCGCATGTCGAACGAGTTGTTTGAATTGTGCGATGTAGTCGTCGATTTTTCCATCCTTCATGTGAATGCCTGCGTCGAGCTGGGCTTGTGCTCGTTCTTTGCTGAGAACGTCACCGAACTGTCTTTGGAAGGCGTGGAGTAGATTCTCCCACAGCCTGTTGTCGAATTGGTTGGTGCCCGTGGCGA